>RCUC01168836.1:0-57183 GCA_003697995.1 Taxidea taxus jeffersonii
AGCCCCACATCAGGCTCCCTGCTCAGGAGGGAGCCTGTTTCCCTTCCTCTCTCTCTGCCTGCCTCTCTGCCTACTTGTGATCTCTGTCTGTCAAATGAATAAATAAAACCTTTAAAAAAAGAATTTCTGATATTTACAATGTACAGGGCATTAGAAGCATTACCATAAATACCTACTAGGCACCAGGCATAACACTGGGCCCATGGGAGATAACGATGGAAATATTCCAGAATTTGCCTTTCATGAGTTCGGTCTGAATATCTAAATAGATGTCTAAAGCAAGTTTTGCCCTAACAAGTGGATTTACAGTCTCAAAGTCAAGGAATGACAGCCACCCGTGCTTTCATTCGTGTTGTACGAAAACGTGGCTTGCGTTGGATATATTTTCCAGGCAGGTTGATGTGAATTCGTGCCCTTAGTTCTCATAAAACACTTGGAGGCAGGTAGATATTCTTACTAACCTTCCCATTTTATAGAGGGGGAGACTGAGCCCAGCTGCTCCGGCTCACACGACTAGGAATAAGAGGAATCAGAAAGCAAACGTAGGAGTTTTGCCACTGGACCCTGCACCCTTTACCAGTAGGTTGTATCTTCTCTTGCAAATAAGGTCGAAAGAGACAAAGGCCATGAAAGAGAAAGCGAAGACTCCTGTGCCTGGAAAAAGTGGTCTGTTTTGATCCCTTTGTAAATGATTCACCCTTGGTGTGGGCTTCTCTCTGGCAAGTTTCCCGGTGCGGGGGAGGAGGGCACCCTGGCCTTGCCCCGTGCCTCTCTCTGCTGCCACCTGTATTTACAGCAGGAGGGCTCACACCCAGCTGGACCGTGGTGCTAAAGGGATAATGTTTTATGCTTCGGCTTTCAGCAGGTGACAATAAAAAATCAATGGTTTGTAATTACAGGTCCTTGAAGTTTAGCATTGCCACAGACCGTAATGAAAATTCATTTGTAGGACGACAACCAAGGATTAGCAATTTATCTCTCCTCAAATAGCAGGGTGGTTTCTTATGTGGATGGTTTGCTACCTCTTACAGAAGGGACCAGATCATGTGCCAGGTTGTCCCAGTGAGTAATTGCCTGGTTTTATTATATGGGATAAATCAATCACATAGACTTCTTGTGTCAGCTTAATGAGGTTAGATCAGCGAGCACCGAGCTTGGGAAACAGTTTTTGGTCAAGAACGCTGACAGAGGGCCCTCGAAGGGCTGAATTTGGAGTGAACGCTCAGCAGTTGGCCAGACGGTGGGTGGTAAGAATCTGGGGTTTGGTTTGGGAATTGCCTTTCAAGAGGGCAAGAGTTCTAAAATACAGTGGAACCCACAGTAAGCTATATCACATTAGTAGATCAGCAACTAAATAAGCAAAACAAAATAAAAACATAAAAAACAGTCTTCTTCCCCTATCCCCAACCTCACACTGGTAGCCCTTGTCACTTCCCTATGCAGTGATAGCTTTATTTGGGGGAGGGGAAGCAGTGTATAGAAGGAGAGTGAATTACAGAACACCACAATGGCCTTCCAGGGGAAAGCATCTTGCTTCTCCAAGGCTAACATGGGTTGGGGTTGTAGAGGGGGGAGGGTCCGGAGTTGTTTAGAAACGCCTTGGATTTCCAAGCTCCCAGATGTTGCAAGAGCCAACTTGCCTTGCTTGATTCAGGGTCATGGTAGAGGAAAGGCGTTGCAATTTCCTTCTGCCCTTTGTACACTGGCTGATCTGTAAGTGAGATTTCCTCTGAGCACCTCTCAGGCATTTGTCAACAGGGACACATCGAAGACCATTAGGACCTTCTTCTCCCTCTGATGAGTCCTCCTGCCTAACTGTCCCTGAAGCTACCCCATTTGCCTCCTTCTGTTTGTACATATCACACATTGGACACTAAAGTGACCACAAGAGGCTGTGTCAAGATTGCTAGAGCAGGAAGAAGCAGTCCGAGAGGAGGTTCATGGGATGTCCACTATACAGATGCTCAAATTCACAGTCATGTCTTGCCTCTTGGCAATTTCTAAAAGAAATTCTGAACGAGGAACCTTGGAAGACTTTTGGCCCCAGGTAATTCATTTCGTGTTTCTCTTTGTGTTTCTACTTTGTCCTTTTCATGACAAGACTTGGACTTAGATGAAAAAACAAAGGTTTCTGTTTTCAACTCAGAAGATGGAAATTTCTTGACCTCTGAGTCCAGAAGGGAGATCACTGAGACTCAAGAAAGCACTTCAGGACAGGGGCTGTGACAGTGTATCAATCAGCGCTGCCTGCGTTCTCTCAGTCAGGCTGGTGTGGGTGGTAACAAACAGCCCCCAGATATTTCTTAACCCTTCAGTATAAAATAAAACACAGATACTGAAACCCCCAAGAAATAATACTTAACACATTATTATAAGGCTAACACCCTTGTAACGGGCACTCTAGTTAGGAAATGGGGCTCAGAGGTTCTTCACGGGCCCTGTTTCTCTGCTCCCTCCAAAACAACCACTTTCTTGACTTTTCTGTAAAAAGCTCCAAATCTTAATGGATTAAAACAATTAGAGTTTATTGTTTATTCATACTATATATCTATCACCAGAAACTAAGAATGTTGTTCCCCAGTCATTGTATCCATATTCTGGGACCCAGACTGACATAGAATTTTCTGGAACATTGCCGGTAAGCATGGCAGAGGGAACAGTGCCTTCTGGGGAGACACATATTGGTCCAGGCTGGAGGTCATAAATGTGACCTTCGTCCACAACTCCTCGGCATTGGGCTAGTCCTGAGGCTCCCAGGAAATGTAATCCTACCGTGACCCCAGAAGGGGGTGCTGAGTGGGAAGGGGAGAAATATTTGGCAGGCAGCCCAAAAAAGTCTACCACAGGTTTGGATTTGGACTCTGGGTTCAAATGCTAGTTCTACTGGTGGCTAGTCGTGTGTTTTGGACAAGCAACTTTTCAAATACTGTGACCTCATTTATCAAATTTATAGAGCTCTGAGAGGTAATGCTTTACAGCCTTAGGACAGTGCCTGGCAGTCGTAATCTTTCCTGAGAGCTTATTACAAAGACTGTCTAAACATCCCCTATTCAGGTAAGATGTTCAAGATTGGACAAGATTTCTTCCAACCGCTGTCTGAGACAGGGTGGGGAGAGCGTATCAGATAACTTGAGTGGTCTGAGTTGCTCTAACCCCACGTGTAAACACAAAGTAACAGAGCTAGGGGCCATTTTTGGAAGCACCTTGGAGTCTCTCTGTTTCCCACCCCAAGACCTATCAGTTTGAGGAGGGGGTGGAGGGAGAGGCATGACATCCCCCTTGCTAGATCCCTCCGGGGTTTCAACTGTGTTGTTATTGCTTCAGGATGTTGGTCTTTCTCCCCTTTTTGGATGAAAAGAAAGTGATTCACGTCCAGGGGAGGGATCCCATCCCCTCTCTCACTGACAGCGAAACTGTCAAAAAGCCCATCCCTATAAACACTAACCTGGCAAAGGACCCCAAGCCTCCATATGGAAAATCAAAGTAAGGGTTCTGGCAGGGAGTCACAAAGATGGTTTGAATCAGAGGCAGAGACAGCCCATGGATCCCGGGGTGGGGGCTCGGGGGCTGTCTGCGCCCCCGTGCCAAGATGGCTGGGAACCTGGGCCAGTGAGTTTCCATTCGATGGGGAAGGCAGGCCCTGTCTGCACTAGAAGCCAGATCATGGCAGGTCTCTGGTTTAAATTCGGCTCATCGGAGTGTCCTCGGAGCTAATTGGGAAGGAGTCGGGCTGTGTTTTCTTTCCTGCTTAATAACAAGGGGAACTGCTTACAGCTCTGGACTTTATTAGTGGGGGGATTTGACATTGTTTTGTTGGACAGAGGCTTCGTCCAGGAGCTAATCTCTTACACCTGTTTGACTTTGTTAAGGAGCCAAGGGGTCCTGGCCTGTTTGCTATTGGTTGTTGCAGGGACGGATGTAAGGGGAAGAGAGGAGGGGACCAGAGAGAGGATGAGGATTTTCCGCCTCATCTAGGGCTGAAGCGGATACAAATGCCAGGGACGGAGTTAAGCAATAGGACTTTGGCATCTGGAGTCGACCCATCCCTCAGCATCAGTGCCTTAAATACGTAGTAAGCATTTGCTACCTGCGCCACACTGGCCTGAGCCCACAGCACACAAGATGGGCAGAACTCCTGCCCTTTTGGGAATTCATGCACTGGTCATTTCAAGGAAAAAAAAAAAAAACTGAACTGTCTCTCATGATTCTAAGGAGCCGGGTCGCAGGGGGACAGGTCCAGGAACGGCTGCTGGTTCCTTGCCCACATACTGCCCCTCATTGGACTATGTCCTACCCTTGCAGCTACTTCACGAGGCTGGGGAGCCTTGCCCTTGGTCCTCTGGGGAAACTTTATGCTCATTAGTGCTGCTGGAATTATAGCCGGTGGAACTTGAAGAGAGTTCATGTGGGCATCTATACCTGTGAGAGAAGGGACAGATGCAGGGCAAACCTGGGGCTCACATTCCCTCTTCTTGTGACCTGGGTGCTGGCAGAGGCAGAGTCCTTCAATGCTGGACGAAGAAGCTGGTTGGACAGCTCCAGGATCACAATCACAAGGTGCTGAACCTCATGGAAATGAGAGGAGGCCTCCCGCACAAGGATCCATAGTTTCGTCTCTTGACTTATGGTATCTGGGTTTGAATATGAGCCAAGTCCAACTACATAATGCATAGGGCATCGATGAGACCACAACCTCCCGTCTAGAACATGCTCAGAATCAGGACTAGGGGTGTGTGAGAGACCCCCCCGCCCTTCCTCTCTCTCTCCCTCCAGGTGGGAATGGCTGGGCCTTCCTCGCTGGAGAAATACAAGGCACACACTTGACCCTGTCCCTATGTGTGCCTGTGCCACAGCTGTGGAAACTGATGACCAAACACAAATCTTCCTTATCTACCCACTGCTCCAGACGGTGGGCGGTGATCAGGGACAGGGATGGCGAAGGCAAGACAGGCAGACCCAGAGCATCAAGGTTGGGAAGCAGGTGGACAAGAACCCATCCCAGGAGGGCTGGGAGGCAGTGGGAGGCAGGACCACAGGGGAGCAAAGGCCCCAAACCCCTACACATGCTCCATCTGACTTACAGAACCCAAATTCAAAGACAAAATTATTAAGAATTTTAAAACAAGCGCCAATAGAACATTTTGGTCTGAGCATGGGCCCTTAGAATGTCCCTGGATGATTGCACAGGTTGTCCATCCGGGAAACCAGCCCTGGTCTCTGCTTCACCACTAACAAGCAGTAGAAGCTTGAGCATGGCACTTAACTTCCGTCAGCATGCATTTCTCCATCTACAAGGTCATGAAGATGCAGGCACCTATCTCAAAGGGATGTTATAAAACATTTATGGATTTGCCTGCTTGCTCTTCTATGGTAGGATGTAGGATTGTAACTTTATTTTTGTCCATTTAGGACATTTTGTTCATTTTGTCCATTTAGTCCCTCAGTGGAGGGACTCCTCTCTTTCCTTTTGCCCTTTTGTGGACGGTGGCAGAAAATTCCAGTGTATTCAGCCAAGCTTAAGGAGGAGACCCGTCAAATAGAACCTGGGGCCCTCTGCCCCCCACCACAACATACACACACAGAGGCACATAGACAGACACACACAGACAGAAACACATACAGAGACACACATGTACACATGCTGTCTTCATTAACATTAAATTGTTAATTTAATTATTCATTTACATTAAATGTTAATGAGGATTTTTTTTTAGACACTTCAAGGAAACTAGGGTTATTTGGTGGTGCTGTGAGGGTCCCCAGGAGCAGACAGAAGTTGTAAGGCTAGCTGCCCTGCCCCCCCCAATTCGACCCCAGAAAATTGCCTTTTGGTCTGAAATATATTCTGCTGTCTCACAGATGATTTTGCTTGAAAAAATTAAAGGGGTTTGGCTATTCTAAAAAAAAAAAAAAAAAAGAACAAAAGCCAGCAGAGTCCAGAGCCTATGGGCCTGGACTCTGCTGTAGCTACTTGTCCTTGGGGTTTGATTCTCTGGCCGGGTGGATACTGACCCAGGGCAGTGGCTGCAGGTGGGTAGGCAGACAGATGGCAACCAGAGCTCTGATGTTATAGGCTCCATGTCCAAGGAGGTAGAGCTCGGAAGCATGACTGAGCTGGACCACAGGACCTCCAGATTCCCAAGTGTCCTCTCTTTCCATGGCATTGGCTCCTTGCTTACATTCAGGTCTAAGAAAGATGGAACGTTCCAGAAGCACTGCTTCAAAGCAGGTATTGTGATCCTCTCTTGAGAAACACTGGGCTAGGAGTCAGATCTGGGTTCTACTTTTATGCTGGTCACCCTCCGTCGTGTGGGTCCTTGGCAGAGTACGTAAGCTTCGGGAGCCTCAACATGTTCATCTGTAAAATGGGAAAGCTGCATCTTGCCTTTATCACAAAGCCCCCATGAGGCTCTCATGATATTGTTGGTGCAAAAGTCCCTTTGGAAACTGTCCAATACTGTCCAGATGTAGGAAAAATTTAAGGGTGGACTCTTGCCTCCTTTACCTGTCCTTCAATGAGCCCTTGTTCTTGGAGGCCCCGACAAAGAGTAGGGCAGCTCATACTGGGCCATCTTTCTACCAATTCTTTCAGTGTTTCGTGAGCCACCTCTATTAAGCCAAAGCCAAGCGCCAAACCAAACACATCTACATGCACACATATACGCATGTTACACGTACACATATGGACGTACGCGCTCACTTCTAGGTAGTGGTCATCCTAAAAGTCATGGAAAATACCCCCTTTCCTTACACGTGGTTAGACTGTGGGACAGGGGTGTGTTGCTTAATGTTAAACAACCACACAAGTAGGTTGGGAATATCATTGACATAAAGGATGTGCAGCACACAATTTGCAAATAATTATAAAATACACAAAACCCTTTACTATAAATTCCATATAGTTAACTAATTCCTTTTTTAAAAGATTTATTTATTTATTTGACAGAGAGAGAGAGAGCAAAAGAAGGGGGAGCAGCAGGCAGAAGGAGAGGGAGAAGCAGGCTCCCTTCTGAGCAGGGAGCCCGATGTGGGGCTCGATCCCAAGACCCTGGCATCTTGACTTGAGCTGAAGGCAGACCTTTAACTGACTGAGCCACCCAGTTGCCCCTAGTTAATTGATTCTTGAAAAATATCCCACTGATTTTTCTTTTGCAGTTGAGGAAAGAGTCTATGCACTTTCCAACATGCACGTTGCTTGATATTTTCATTTTTGTTAAGGAATGAGATAAAAGAATGAAGACATTTGTTGGGGCCTCACTTCTTGGTCGATGATGTGAAGGATTTCTTCACCAAATCAGGGAATAGTTTTGAATACTGAAAGAATATTTATATAGTCTTTTCTCTCACACACTCACACACACACACTCACACACACACACACACACACACACACGCACACACACACACACATTCCTCACAATGTAACCACCATAGCTGTGATGGACTTTTAGGTGTAAAATATTCTGTTCACCATTCTCAACTCCAGGCAATTACAAAACCATAAATCAAATCCTGATTTGTAGCATTTTTTAGGTTACCATGTGTTACTGTTCCCCCCACGGCCAATTTTAAGCTACGAATGTGACACCGCTGAGCACAAAGTAGGGGAAAGATGGGCCGTGGTCAGCATCTCCCAGTATTTCCCCCGTGTAGACGCGATAGATGTGAATAACCACAAGACCAGAGATAATAGTACAACTTGGTTCAATAGTAGGGGAGAGATAGCTCCTTTACCTTAGTTTTTAGTATGTTTTATTTCATTGTAAGTTTATAGAATTTCACTTTTAATAGCGGCTGTGTCTAAGAACGGGCTCACAAAATGTTCGTAAATCTAACAGTCAGCCCCTGTGAGTGGCCATGGGCTGCCTGCTGCCCCCCCACCCCTGCACAGTTGTTTTTATTTTTTTTATTCCTTGTGAATCTAGAATGTTTCAACATTCAAAATGAGTTATTTGGTACCTAGGTGTGTTCGATGCTGGGATGTGGTGATACGGTCCCGGTTCTCATGGAGCTCACAGTCTCGTTGAGAAACAAGTAAGTAAAACAGTGATTTAGAGAGTTTTCTAAGTGAGGGTTGGGTTTTAATGATGAGATGGACAAATCCCATTTGGTTCAAGCACTGAGGGGCCCCGTCTTTATTTCCCGGTTACCTTCTAGGCCTGGCTCTTTCTGTCATTGCTTTCCAGTTTTCTGGCTCAAAATTCTTCCTCATGTAATGAAGAACATTGGCTCGGGACCATGGTGCTTGGGGCCACGAGGGGCTATCTCCAAGTCTGCCTGTAAGCGCCCAGGCACCCACCCCATTTAGAAGAGAGGTCCCCTAAACCCCTGTGATTTGTTTAGAGCTCTGCGACAGCACATCACACACCACCTGCCCTGCCCCCGTCCTCCGAACTTACTCCTAAGGCCTCCACGCTCTTCCAGGGGCAAGGACGCCTTCCGGGATCCGAGCAGGAGTAAATACAGGAACAAAAACTTGAAAATGCCCACTTACCCTCTGCTAAGAACAAAAATAGGGTTCATGTCGCCTGGGTTTCCTCATTTTGTAGATTCCCCTCCAATCAGGGACTTTCCGAGCCATGGCTATACGTCTGCTTATGCAAGGTGACAGGGCTCTGACAGTCCTGATCCAGGACTGGACGCCTGTGCGTGTGTGTGTGTGTGTGTGCGCGCATGCATGTGTGCACACACACTCACACACACACACAGGCAAAGAGAAAAAGCTTCTCTCCATGTATGAGCAGCCATCACTTACAATAGCTTGTGGAATGAATTGGAAAACTTGAATCATGTTTCGGCCTTATTTTCGGCTCCTGTTATCTTTTGAACTCCTAGCAGGTCGGGGGATGGGTTACCCGGCAGCCTGGGCTTTTTCTAAAGAGCCTTTGTCTCTAGGCCCAGGTATTAAGTTGGTGTCGCAACAATCCCAGGTACATTTGGTTCACCGCCCCCCCCCCCCCCCCCCCCCCCCCCCCCCCCCCGCCCCCGCCACCAAGGGCCGTCCTGGGTCTGAATGTGGGCCTGTGTTCTCCTGGTCCACCGTCCTCAGCCCTGCACAGAGAACTGAAAGAGAATGGGCCACAGGAATGCACCCAGAACAGAGCCAAATTGTTCAAGCTGCGTGAAGAAGAAAGAAAAAACGAGTTGGGGGGTTGGTTGAGGGAAGAAGAAAAGGTTTCCTTGTTGGTTCGATTTCTCTGGAGATATTTGGAGGATAACACAGCAATTTTTTTTAGGAGGGGCAGTGGGGAGCGAAAAGGAGAGAGCCGAGTTTTATCGGCACAGTGGCCTGTACGGAAAGGTGACATTTGAGAGAACAATTGCTAGGTTGTTTGGGCACATTTGCTGGTATGAATGAAGCTTAAGAAAAGCTGTCTTTGGATTGCTACTAATAGTCATCTTCATCATGCCTGCTCTCGCTCTCTCTCTCTCTCTCTTTCTCGGTTCCCTTATGAAATAAGGGCACACAGGTAATAAACAAAGCACTATAAAAGATCAGATTGACGTATTCTGTGGGCTCATTCAATGTCGCGAGCAAGGCTTCTGCACACCGTCGCTGGTCCCTGTGGCTCCACATCCTGGGCCGGGACTGAGGGATAGTGGTGGGATGAGGCTAGACCCCCTTTCCCCTTTTTGGGACCGTGCTGAATTCATCAGAGCCACGTCCCTGGGCAGCTAACCCACACGGGACGACTGAGGGACAGAGGAAACCATGGCAGGGTAGAGACCCGTGGATTTGCTCATTTGGATTTTTGGATTTTTGACCTGACTTTCTCTGACAATCCTCATGCCAGATCCAGGTGAGTAGTTTCCTGACCTAAAAAGCTGTGGTGCACTTGAATCTGACTCCCTGCTCCCCAACTTTGACAGGGATTCAGTTGTGAGTCTTACTTGTTTTTCTTTTTGTGTCATCGTGGGGCAAATCTCGCAGCAGAATCCTTTCCGGCCACCTGCTGCGAGAGAGGCAGGCTGAGCCCTGCATGGACTGGATCCATGTCTAGGAAGGAGCTAGGTGGGCTCGCCTGATTGGGGAGGACTCTTAGTACCGGGTGGATGGACTTTCTTGCCGTTGGCCTTCTTGACCCTGGCAGGGCTCTGTCTTCTGCCTTCACTTCCTTCATGATTCTCTTGTGCTTTCCATTTGCAAGATTCACCGTAAGTGCACAAGGGGGCGGTTGGCCCTGGTCTGGTTTCAAACTCAAGAAGTTTAGGCGAGTGAACAGTGGGCCCCAATTGTGGCTCTGGTTCCCCACCGTGAGTTGGTACCTAGAGCCCTTGTCTAGGAAGTTCATCCACATGCAAGTGCTGGTGAGCTGGGCTCCTGTGGGCTGGGCCCCTGAGTTGACGAGTAACTAAAGATGAAAGGGGGGGACCCCAGGGTTTGGGGGCTCTGCACTTCCTCAGAGCCTCGCTATTCTTTGCACTGCTGTTCACTCTTCTTTTCCTGGATCACCGTAGAACCTCGTCATCAACCTCAATGAAATTGTATCAGTTTTGCAGAGACAGGAATATGAGATTGAAGTGGGGGTGTGCGTGTGTTTGTGTGCGGATAAGCACAACGGAATGTGACACGCGTCCTTCACAGACCTGCTTTACTAAGCCCTGAGAATGCCTGTACCTCCTACAGACAGTGCCGTTACATCAGGGGCTTAGAGCTACGCATCCTAGAGAGAAAATCACTTGTAGCATCTATGTATTTGCGCTGATCTTTTCATTAGTGAGTAATGCCAAGGACTGGTTCAGTGTATGCCTGCTATGAGATTAGACTCTCGTAAGTTTATACAATGAGGTTAGTCTCAGGATTTTAGGTATTTCCCAAATGACCCATTTATTATTACTATTATTTTGCTTTTTATTTATTTTATTATTTTTAGTATTGTATATTACTATCTGTTTTTTATTTTTATTTATTTTTATATTTTATTTATTTATTTGACTTAGATAGAGAGAGAGAGATCAAGCACAAGAAGGGGGAGCTGCAGAGAGAGAGGGAGAAACAGGCTCCTTGCAGAGCAGGGAGCCTGAGGTGGGGCTCAATCCCAGGTCCCTGGGATCACGACCCGAGCCGAAGGCTGATGTCCAACCGACCCCTATTACTATTTTAGTTTTAACCTCCATTTTGGGACACAGCTCTGAAAATGATTCACCAGGGGTTATCTTCCAATTATATCGAAGGGAGGCTTTCTGGAATTTAACTGAAACCCAAAACTTCCCAGATGAGAAAGACTGTGTGTGTGTGTGTGTGTGTGTGTGTGTGTGTGCACGCACGCGCGCATGTGTTCGTAAAAACATACACTATTTAAGTTGTATATGAACAGTGGTATGGTGCTGGTTTTATTTCGGTGTGTGTACAGAACTATGAAATAATCATATGGGAGAATACTGAGTCACTGTGATTTGGTCATTCAGATTCAGGCTCTAGATCTTTCCACAGAGTTTTTGCTGAGAGCATCCTGCTGCGAAGACATGGCATTAATTCGTAGGAACCGGGTTTTATGCAATGCCTCATCTACATATTTTGTAGACTTGTGCAAAGCTTAACATGTCTTGGTCTGCTTCATAATCCACAATAGCAGCTTGAAATCTTTCCCAATTTGTTCTCACTTAGGAAATTTTCCCTTTGTGTGTTCAGCGTGGAGACTTTTTTTTGTGCCTGTGTTTTCCAAATGGCACTGGTTTCTCAGGAAGTGATAGGGCTTTGAATATGGCTGTTCTGAGAGAAACCTACCAACCATCTGGCCTTCACCCATGCCGGGAACATAGTTGGGGTTCAGTAACCTTTGGAAGAATAAGGGAATGATTGGATAGTGTCTGAGCTGCAGGCAATGAATGTTCACCTTTGTATTTATTTACTCACGTAGGTACTCTCTTGAGTAGAATATCCACAGAATCATTGAATCAGGTGTCTTTGAACGCGGCCGACATATTCTTTTCTTAGTGTCCTTTAACACATCTGTAACTTAAATCCAGTCACTGGATTGCTTTGGGGTTAAGTAAATATATCACCAACCTTTCTGTCCTTGAATTTTCTTCTTTGTATGTCTCTCATCATTATCCATATTCAATCAAGATATAATATGGATTTTTTTAAACTATATCATATATATGTCAATATAGGCTAACACAAGAGTTTGCTTTCTCTGAGACGATGGTTTAAAATACGTATGCAGTGTAAGTGAGTGTTCCCCAAGTCGTCTCATGGAATTTAATTTCCTTTCCCAATATATACTCATTACTCCAGGTGGGAGACTAGAGTAGCCAGCAGGAATGGTACAGGTGAAAGGGGAGAGAGCACAGCATTCTGGAGAGTTCTACGATGAACACCAACCACCCGCCACGAGCTCAGCATTTCGACCGCATGACTTTGGGTGAAGCCGTCGCCAGTGATGTCTGGCCCTGGACATCTGCCTTCACAGACTTACGGGGGCACGGGGACCCACGGCTCAGACATGTGTGTTAGTCACTGTTTCTTTCTCTGCTTATTAGCCTTGTGGGTAAGGGCAGCGTTAAGCAACGGTCCAGCAGCCTTCAAGAACAACGTGGCAAAATGCAGGAGAACACACAGTCTTGTGTTTGGGGCTTTAAGGGGCTTTAAGAGGCTCTGAGGTGACTTGTGCTTGGGAAGACTTGAGAACAGATTGGCTTATAGCCATTACTGTTGGCTAATAATTGCACTAATCTTTTGGAGGGAGGTTTTGTGTGTGCGCGTGTTCCCCCTTCCCTCAATCCCCAAGCCAGAGAACAATGGGGGACTTGTGTTTCTGCGCTATTCCGTGAGATAGGTCAGGGAACTTCCACTGGGCAGGTCAGGGCTGTGACGGCTGACCCACAGCCTTAGCCCCAAGCCGTCATGATGGAGCCCGAGACCCAAACACGACTACTTTGGCCGCGTCATAGGGAAACCTTCTCTGGCTGAGCCCATGGAACAGTAGCTGGTTTGGAGATTATCAGACCCATTGCCCCCTGGGGAGGGCGAGGGTTCAGCACAAGGTGCGATTCTTGCTGAGGGGGAAAGAGCAAGGAGGGGTGCGTGTGTGTGCCTTCCTGCTCTTGCACATGCTGCATCCTATCCACTTTTTCTCTCGTTTACAATTCACTCAGTAAAACTGTTCTGTTTCCTTTAGAACGGCTGGTACTTAACTTGGACTTGGACTAGAGATGCTAAGTGGAGACGTTCCTACAGAGTAAACGGTGTGTGTAAGTGTGTGCGCGTGCAAGCATGTGTGCACGCGTGTAAACGTGTGTGAGAGCGTTGTGAAAGCGCGCGCAAGTGTGTGAGCGTGTAAGTGTGTGCACGTGTGAGCACGTGCGTGAGTGTGTGCGAGCGTGTGTGAGCGTGTGCGTGTGTGAGCGCGTGTGCGCGAGTGTGTGTGTGCGTGAGCGTGTGCGCGCGTGTGTAGGCATGTGTGTGTGAGTGCGTGTGTGTGTGCGTGTGTGTGTGTGAGTCTGTAATGTTAAAGTCAAGTTGCCGCTCCACGAGGAGTGACACTCATCCGCAGGATCGGTCTGTGATGAGGACCTGCCCTCGGATGCAGAACATGCCATCTACATGTTGGGTGGGGAGGAGAATTCTCCCTATTGTTTAGAAAGCAAGTGCTTGGTACATACCTATGCCTAGAAGGTCAGAACAAGAGTCTCCAGGGCTGTAAGATCCAGAGGGCAGGTAAACCTCATAGGACCTCTGTCACCTTGTGCGCTAATCTCCTACACTCTCCCCAAAGTGGAGCCCACGGTCACATTAAGCGCCCTGAGCCGACCATGTGCTTTTAGTGAATTTCCACGAGCTGGTTCCTCACAGGTGAGGCGTTGTGAGAGCAGGGTCCTTGCCAACATAGCAGCTGAGGGTGAGGGCAGAACATTGTAATTCCACTCTGCAGCCCCAGGTTCCCCTAGTGCCCACCTCGGGGGTGTTGAGCTCCTCTCTCCGTCTGCTCCCTGTTAAGCGGTCGCAGAGCTTAGTAACAAGGAGGCTGGTGTGGCCGGTGGATGGAGCGTGCCGGTCGTGGAACTTGGCAAGAGGTTGCACCCTGGGACCAGAGGGCAGTGAAAAGAAGAGGAGGTGCGCATGTTTCTACAGGACAGGGGTGGGAAGCAGACCGGGGGGCGGGGGGTGGGGCTGGCAACGAGAGGCCACCTAACTGCCACGAGTGGCTGATGCCCTTGGGATCTGCTGGTCTGAACTGGATTGAGATCCAAGCAGAGACAGTTTCTTCCCTCTCAGACCCCGGGAGTTCTCCAGCCTGAGTGTTCCAGCTCCCCATGAACATTTCCAAAAAAAAAAAAAAAAAAGGGGGTGGAAAAATACAGTAAAAGCGACAGCGCCTTCCCAGTTTCCGACAGTTCTGTTTGACTGCATTAGCTAAACTGCAGTCCCTGAGCTGCTGGCTTCATGTGTGTCACCTGGAGTTATTAACTGTTTCCCTGCCTCTCCTGGTGGGTGTCCTTCTGGTGCCTTGCCCCCAGCTGGCTCAGTGATCTGTTATCCTGTGCCCTTTCCCTTGGGCTTTGGGCTTGACCTGAACAGCCCAGTTTCTCTTATGGCGTCAAACTTGAATTCACTTCACTGTCACCTCTCAGTTATGGTTTTTGCCAAGTGGTGGCCGAAACAGAAGAGCGATGCGTGGGAGAGCAAGAATGACTTCAGAGTCAGCTCTCCAAGGGTTCGGAGTGTCCCTCATGCACCAACCATCTAGAATATTTTCCCTGATTAGCCGTCAAAAGGCAGAGAAGGGCTCATTCCAGAACTGGGAGGGTGTAGTACAGAGTCGATTGGGAAGCAGAAGGAGAGCTAATCTCGTATATATTTTGTATCGGTAAACTTAGTCTTTGTGGCACAGAGTAACTCCTTCTGGACATCTTATCTCTCCTTTTCCCACCATCTCTCTGGGGACACATATCTTCATTTTTGTCACTTGGGTGCCCAGGATCTTCTTAGGCAATACCATGTATTCAGACCATTACCCAGTGTTCTTTTTTCCCTCAAAACTCTTGTGTCCCTGGGACCATTCTCTTTGGAGCCTTGCACGTTGGGGCCATGCAACTTATTACTATGAGAAATAATCCACACTAATAAATTATTTGGGGGCTACTGATTTAATGCATTAGTCAAAAAGTGAATCGTGTGGGATGCCTGGGTGGCTCAGTGGGTTGGGCCGCTGCCTTCGGCTCAGGTCATGATCCCAGCGTCCTGGGATGGAGTCCCACATCGGGCTCTCTGCTTGGCAGGGAGCCTGCTTCTCCCCTCCCCTCTCTGCCTGCCTCTCTGCCTACTTGTGTGATCTCTGCCTGTCAAATAAATAAATAAAATCTTAAAAAAAAAAGTGAATCGTGAATCTCAAAACAAAAGGATCTTTTAGAAACAAACAACTTGGATTGAAATTTTATTACCTTTTTTATTAAAGATTTTTTTATTTTATCATCTCCTTAATTATTTTTATTATCTTTTAAAAATGTTTTATACTCTTTTTTTTTTTTGTTAAGATTTTGTTTATTTGACAGAGCAAGAGAGAGCACAAACAGGGGAAGTGGCAGGGAGTGGGAGAGGGAGACATAGGCTCCCTGTTGCGCAGGGAGCAGGACCTTCAGCTCGATCCGAGGACCCTGGGATCATGACCTGAGCCAAAGGCAGACACTTAACTGAATGAGCCACTGAGGAGTCCCCCCCGCCAATATCTTATGTTATTACATACATTTGTCACAGGAAGGACATTGCCATTCACTGCATTTCAGAGTGTATCAGATTTTACTAGTTTCATTCCAGTACCTGTTCCCTGCTCCAGGATCTCATTCAGGACACCACCTTAAATTCAGTTGTCGAGTCTTCTTGGCCTACTCCAGTTTGTGACAGTTTCTCAGACTTCCCTTGTTTGGATGAACTTGACTCTTTTTGGGGGGTGGGGGGAGGGCTGCTCAAGTATTTTGGAGAATGCTCCTCAGTTTGAGTCCGACTGGTGCTTTTTTGTCATGGTTAGCCGGGGCTTATGGGTTTTGGGGAGGACGACCTAAGAGGGAAAGTGCATTTTCATCATTGTATCATGGTATATGGCGTTCGTGTGACTTATGGCTGGTGATGGAACTCTTGATCTCCCAAAAAAGGTAGTGTCTACCCAGTTTCTCCACGGTAAAGTTGCTTCTCCTCCCTCCATACTGTAGCCTTTGAAAGAAAGTCACCAAATGCTTCCCACACTCAGTGGGGGGGCGGGTAGGGGGAATTATGTTCTACCAAATATGGCTGCCTACTTTACAGGCTTTACTGTGCCTTGCCTTTCTATCTTTCTTTCTTTCTTTTTAACAACGTATTTTAGAGATGGCCCCATTATTGGTTTATAGAGAAATTCCATCTTTGTTATTAATTTGCATTTATTTGCCTTATTCTGTGGCTGTATGGATACCATAACTGATTTAACTGGTCCCTTTGCAATGGGCATTTAAGTTGCTTCCAATGTTTTGATCTTACAAACAATGCTGAAACAAAAATCTGGCACACGTTCAAGTGTATCTTCAGGATAAATTCCCAAAAGTTGAGTTGCTGCTTGAAGAGAACGTGATGTGTAATTTCTCGAGCTCTTGCCGGACTGCCATCCCCAGACAGTGGATGGATTTATATGTCCCCCGGTCATGTCTCAGCAAGATGATTCAGTGGATGGAATTTCGCACGGGTGGAGGAAATGTTTTTGAACTGCTGGACCATTCGATGCTTCTGCCGAGCTCCTTCAATCACAGTACAACAGGAGAAACTATGGGTAATCCAATGATCTAGTGCAACATGGCCTGTGAGCGAATTGAATGGGTCTAGAGTACCCCCCCGCCCCCTGCCCCACATGCAGAAGACTTGATCCGTCTCCAGCCTCATTCCGTAACTAGGCTCCCACTCGTGGCCATTTCCAGGCATGCTCTGGAAACCCTCTTTTCTTCACCTAGAACATTCTTTATTCTTTCAAGACTCTCTTCTCCCCCCCGCTATCCAGATATCCATGGAAAGCTCACATCTTGGTTAGGCCCATTTGGCTCATTCTTGGTCATTTCAGCACAAATGTACTCCCCTCAGCCTTACATGTTGCCATACTCAGACTCGGAAGTCATTGAACAAAGATTTTGCCTTGCAAGTGTATTGTGAATATTCTGGGGCAAGATGTTGTATTTTCTCTTTATTTCATCATTTTCCAAAGGCTTTTGAACCCAACATGTTGTGAGTCCATGCTATTGGTAATGCTGTCAATGGATCCTCTTCTCCTCCATCCCCTGTGGAAGGAAACCATTGCTGTGAGGGTATCTGCCTATCCCTGGTCTCTTGGTGACCACCCTTTCCTCAGTACATGAGAGGGACAAATCATTTCTTTGAGGCTAAGAGATGATTTCCCAGAGTTGGTAAGAAATAGCTATAAAGGTCACTAGTAAGATTTGAAATTATCTGGAAATGTTGCAAATCATTGAAAATCAACTCTGGGCCACAGAAGACGTTGTGGATGGTGGGGACCATGGTTTCTCAGATGTGTTGGCACTGGGATAATATGAGTTTATTTATTACAACTGGTTTGGTTGCCTACTGGGAAGGCTTTCCCACTTGGAGTCTAATACGATCCTTTTGTTGTAAATCTTAGTTGAGGGAGGAATATTCTGTTCTCACACAGGTTGTCTTCTGCCTCAGTCTCTGAAACCCAGCCTTCCTAACATCAGAGCCTTGGGAAGGCCAGTCTTTCATTTGAGGGCAGACATTTTTTTTTTTTTTTAAGATTTTATTTATTTGACAGACAGATCACAAGTAGGCAGAGAGGCAGGCAGAGAGAGAGGAGGAAGCAGGCTACCCGCTAAGCAGAGAGCCCGATGCGGGGCTCGATCCCAGGAGAGCCCGATGCGGGGCTCGATCCCAGGACCCTGAGATCGTGACCTGAGCCAAAGGCAGAGGCTTTAACCCACTCAGCCACCCAGGCGCCCCTGGGCAGACATTTTTAAGTGAACAATGAAACACCCCCCATTATGCTGCTACTCTCTAACCCCCTTACACATTTCTATTGACATGGTTGTTATTCTGTGTGGTTCCCATCCATTCAATCTATTTAAATTATGGGATTTTAGAATTTGCAGGAATCTTGAAATCCTCAGGAAAAGGAACCCAGAAAGGTAAAGTCTTTCTCAAGCCTCACAAAGCTGGTTGAAGAAGTCCAATGCTCAGCTCAGATGGGTCTCTAATACCCATGGGATTTTTTTTTTCTATCACATTCCCTTTTTTATTGAATATCCAATAATAATAGTTAATGTCTATGGAGTCCTTTCTATGAGCACAACACACAGTGAAGGTTTTACCTGTATTATTTCCTTGTAATAACCTTCTAAGGCAGACAACTACTGTTTTCCCATCTAGCAAATGAGAACATAGAGGAAACAGTGATGAAGATACTTGCCCAAAATCACATGGCTAATCATAGGTGAAGTCAAGACAGTCAGATTGGCAGAAAGTGCCAAGGCAGAGTGTGCCTTTCTGTAGTACATTACATAGCAAAGGAGCCCAGGGAATAGACCGTGTTAGGTTTTGCAGAGAGGCTATGGCAGAAACGATCTCTGCCCTTGGTGGTTTTCATTCTAGTCGAGGGGGTGCTAGGGTTGCCAATAAAATCCGGAACGCCCAGTTACACTTGAATTCCAAATAAACACCAAATATTTTTTAGTATAATTATGTCTCAAACATTCCATGGAACATATTTATACTAAAAATTATTTGTTGTTTATCTAAAACTCAAATTTAACCGGGCATTCTGCTAAAGCTGACAACTGCATGGAGCACCTAGAAAACTCTGGAAAGCCAACACTCATGCCGCGTATGCTGTACACGCTCCCTTATCCTCACACCACAGTACTGCTCCCCTTCTTCCTTCTCTCCGTCTATGTCCCTTCTTGGCGGACCCCTCTCCACGGCATGTGCTCCATCCAGAATACCCAGCCTGGTGGCACAGCGGGCAAGTTGTAGAGCTATGTCCCAGGCTGGCCTGCAGTCAACGTGGAGACATCTTCCTTTCTGCCGGTGTGTGCAGCCCCGGGTGTGTCCTGTAGTTCCCGAGGCCTCCACTCTTCCTCTTGGCTCTCCCTGGTTGCTCTGCCCAGCTCTCCACCACCTCAGACGTCTGTTCCACCCAGGTTTCCACCCTGCCCAGTGGGTGCCCTGGTTTGCATCAGGTCACTGTGTGCTCATTAGTATTCACCCAAGTCACGGGGCCCAAAGGAAAGGAGACAGCCAAGTCATCTGGCTACTGCTTCCACCTCTCTCTGAGATAGGCTTTCACGGGAATCGGGGTGAGCTGTTGGGGTGGGGTGGGCGGGTGCTCGGAGCACACTGGTGAACAGTCGCCGCCTGTGTCCTCTCTGGGATGGGGGCGTTCCGCTGGCTATTTTAAGGCCAGACTGGTGAATGTTGGGTTCCCCTTCGTTTACCTAGGCTCTCAGTATTTTCCCTGGCACGCTCTGAGGTGGTCACAGAATGTGGGAAACCAGGCAAGGGAAAAAATTAATGCTCTGTGATGACGCCCCTGGTAGCTACTGCTAAGTTCCATGGAAAAGACGGGAGTTTGGGGGGATTGGGGGGCTCACTATCTTCATCTATGGATGTCTCCAAAAACTTTTAGCTGTATTGGCACCTACTCAACTCCAGAGATGGTGGAAAAAGAAAATTGGCTGCTAACTCAGTCCGAGGCCTGCCTCGTAGCCCCAACTCCACCCACTCCTGTGGAGTGCCTTTGCCCACAGTGAATGCCCCTTTATCGTCCATGAGCGATACTGACTTCTCAAAAATACTGTGTAGGCCTTGTGTCCCAGATGCCTGTGGCATGCTGGCTCTGTTTCCCTTTCAAGGCTGTTGGCTTAAAAACCCACCCAGAAACCTGAGAAAAATATCTCCACTTGGCAGCTCAAGAGGTTGACACCAACCGCCTTCTGTTTCTTAGTCCACTGGCCACAAGCTACCAAGTGGACAGTTATTATAAGGAAGGAAACAACTTGGGTAGTGGAAAAATGCAGCAGGCAACTTGCAGTTGGTTAAAAGTCCTATGGGGAGCGTGCCCTGCATCGCTTAGACTCACATGGTGAAGACTTAGCTCATCATCTTCCGTGAGCAGTCGGTTGGCTTTGCAGGAAAGTTCCACTGGCTTTATGCAGGTTTGGCCTTCTCGGTTACAGTTTTCTCTCAGAGCCGATAGTAGAAATTGAGTCCAAATGTGGGTCTGAAGTTGGGAGTGTGATTGAATATTGGGTTTTCCCATGGATCAAGTATTTGTTTTATGTTTACTGTATGCAGGCCCTCGGTGAGTGACTTAGCAAACATTAAGTCATTTGACCTTTACAGCAACACCTTGTGGTAGGTGCCATTGGACCTGCCCTATGGATGCCAGGTTGAGTATCTTGACTAGGCCACAGACAAGGTCAGCCTGGACCACCTCCTATGCTCTATCTCCTGTTACATGAAGTTTCACTAATGGGAGGACTTTTCTTTTGAGCTTTTTTTCCCCATCTAATTGCAGCATCACTCTTCCTGGAAAAATTGGTCATGCCTGGATTGAGAGATCCATTTGAAGATTTTCTAGTCATTTATCACATATTTATAACTGAGTTTTATTTAGATGCAGCTGATAGAGTCTCATGACTCTTTAATCAAAGGGTGTAACAAATGCCTCACCCAAGACTCTTGTTTTCTTGTCATAACTGGATGAGTTCTGTCAAGGAGGAGATCATGTGTGCATTTAACTGGTCAAAAGAGGGAGACTATTAAAAGTGGTTTCCAGCCGACTCACAATGGACTTCAAGACATCACAGGACAATCACTTGAGGCTATTAAGAGTGGGTCCAAGGTGACCTCTTGTCCCTTATAGAGATAACATCCAGCATATAAGATCTACATGCTGCTTTCTGACTTCCTAGTTGGAAGCGAGCGGTGGGGAAGGGCTCAAAGCCACGGGTATCTAAGTCTAGGCAGAGTTATCATCTCAAGTTCTATGGATTACTAGGCCCGCACTGGGATCCCAGTTCCCACTATTTCTTCTATCAACTAGCACACTCTGGCCTCAGTTGTTGTTACCATTTCCAATTTTGGTGACTGCCGGCTTGTCTTCATTTCGAAAATGCTGATAACATCTATAAGTGAAAAAATCCAGAGGCATTGGCCTGTGGCCGCCCTTGTTATTAATGCAAGTTATGATTTTTCATTCAGTACTTGACAGCCCAGAGAGCACAGTCTCCTCATAATAGGCCGACCTTCCCTCTGCCTGAAGCACAAATCCCTGAAAAAGATGTCACACTCCAGTTCTGACTACAGAAAACATCAACGCAGGCCCCTGGGAAGTGCAAGCAGACAGCACTATTTGACCTGCCAGACTTACCTCCTGCTCCTCACCAGATGACTTTCCCTCCCTCTATAAACACTTAATCTAACCTCATCCATATTTAGGGGGCAAGATGGCTCTCATACATTTACTGAATACTCTTCCCCCAAACTCTTCTGCCTCTGTTCTTTGCATGATGCAGCAAGTGACATTTATTCCATAACATCTCTAAATTACCAACTATGGGCAAAGCCCTCTGCTTGATGCTCTGAAGAACGTGGATGAGGTCAAGTATGAACAAGGGGGGGCTCAGTGACCACGCGTGGGCCTAGCCAACAGCTTCGAGTCAACATGCAGGTTGTATAAGCACGATACTGACGAAGCATCATAAATACATTCTTTTGCCAAAATCTGCAGATCAATTAACCTCATAGAAATGAACTAGAAAAATACAATCATGCCTTTATTCTTAGGTTCATTCAACATAAATTTTTTGAAGTTCTGAAGTGTCCAAACCTCTGAGTTCAATCATAAGTGGAAAATGGATACACTTCCTGTCCTCAAGTTGCTTATCATTAGGGTTCCAGGAGAGACCATAAGCTGCTCTTGCTTATATTTGTATTGTAAAACATGAATATGGAATCTATTATTTACTAGGAACTATGTTATTTGGGAAATGGAAGCACACTTGTTAGATTCAGATAGGCAACACTCATTTCCTACTCATTTTTGGATTTAAAAATATTATAAAATTGGGGCACCTGAGTGGCTCAGGTGGTTAAGCATCTGCCTTCGGCTCAGGTCATGTTCTCAGGGTCCTCAGATAGAGCCCCATATCAGGCTCCCTTCTTGGTGGGGACTCTGCTTCTCCTTCTGCTTCTCTCACTGCCCCTCCCCCTACTCCTGCTCTCTCTCTCTCAAATAAATAAATAAAAATTATAAAAATTTAAAATAAGAGGGAAGAACAGTTGACAGTGAAATGAACATTTTCAAGAAACAAGTTTGTGCTGAGGTCTTCAGCTGTCGAGGCATGTTGAATGTGCAAGGCGGGTGGCCGTCCTGAGTGTAATTCAGCCGAGAAACCCTCACAGGTGGCATGGATTCAAGACAGTTTTTGAAGAAGTTGAAGGGCACAGAGAGGCAAGGCTCCAGGAAGGGAAAAGGTCTGGGCAGAGTGTGGAGAGGAAGGAGGAAGTCAACACGGTGGTGGCTGGTTGGAATGTCAGGGGGGTGGGGGTAAGATTCATCTAATAAGACAGGAAAAGCAAAGGTATGTGGTAAGGAAGGGGAAGAATAATGAGAAAGGAATCTACGTAGGATCTCTTCAGATTCTTGCGAGGTTGCGGTCTTTTTTATTACTATTATTAGAACAAATTTGGTGGTAGTTCTATCCAATTCCAAAGTCATGATCTTTGCTTTGCAGTGCATGGTGCGTGCTTTATAAAGGGGAATAGGAAAAGCTGCCAGAATAAAAGGGCTCAATGTTGAGAGTCTGTCTACAAATTTTACCTTGAAACAAATGAAAAAGAAAATTTAGCATAGAAAGTAAAGGGTGCATGAATCCTAAACATAAAAATAGAAGGTGGAATAAATTTTCATATTTTCAGCTGGCCATTCCCAGACCCCCAGAAGTCTTTTTGCAACTTTCCTGTGCTATTAACATCTATTTGATTAAAACTTTGAGGAATACTGCACTTTATTCAGTCAGCAGCAATCACCTCTCAGTTTGTACACTTAACACAAGACATGCCATGAAAAACATTTGTACCTTCAAAACAGCGTGATATCAAAACACATAAAGCAAAGTGTTAGAATTTGCAAGAACAATTTAGGCAAAAAAAAAACAAACCCACTTTTGAACCCAAACAAGCACAAAACCACAAAACACAGCAAAGGGGGTAACTTCTGTTGGACAGTTCTCCTTGAACGTTCCTTTCTTTCTTATGGTACTTTCAGAAACCTACAAGAGCTGCTTCAAGAGTCAACTGTACCAGTAGTTCATACAGCTGGAATATTTATGCCAGTGGAAAATCTGTAGTGCTTCACATACTGGGAGGCTGAAGGAATCAACCTAGTTGGAGCAAAACAAGATGGCGGCACTTTTTCCTTCCAGGGAAGGAGACTCCATAGGAGATAATAGGTTTCTTATTGGATTGTTACCAACTTAGTGGCTTTGCCTCTTCTCAGTCCTTTCTTTTGAAGGGAGAAGAAAAACAGCAACAATCTCAAGGATTCAATGAGAGAGAGGAGCTCTTACCCTCACCAGCTGATGCTGTTGTTGGAATTTTTATCATCATGTTGTTTTTAATTTTTATCATCATTAAAATGATAAAAGTAGCATCTAATATTTCTGGAACAATCACTATATGCCAAACATTAGCATAGCAGTTCTCAACCGGGGATGATTTCCACCCTCCCTGCTCCAGGACATTTGGAAATGTCTGGAGACGTTTTTGGTGGTCACAATGGAGGGGCCATGGCGTGTGGCATGGGCTTCTGGCATCTAGCGTGTACAGGCCAGGCAGAGGACAGACACCTACAGTGATGAATTAACTCACCCAAAATGGCAAGGGTTCAGTAACCTTGCAGCAGACAGGTTTTTGCACATATTTAACCTTCAAAATAACTCTATGAGACACATATTCTTATTGTCCCTGCTTGACAGACAAGAACATTTGGGCTTAAAGGAGCTCAAATTGTTTTGGCCTTTGAATATTTTCAGGTTTCTTTTCTGAGATCAGTTTGGTCCTGTGATAACTGCAGAAAATGTAGGTTTGTTCAGTGGCTGGGAATTGGCTCCCTCGTGCACCAGCATGAAAGTTTCCCAACTTCAGCTTATCCAACCCTCATTCCATTCTGGGATGAGACTGCTCTGGTGACCAGAGCAGGGGGAAGAACGTATTATATAATGTCTACAAAAGTCATGAAAAGTTGGTTTAACTTCTATGATAAGCAAGAGCTAGAGAGATAAGATAGAGAATAAGAATCTGATGTGATTTAAAAATACGTTTTCAAACCTGGTATCCAGACTGTCCCCCCAAATCCCTGATGCTGTACTCCTAACCTCTGATAGTGGCATGGTGTGTGCTATTGAGGAAACAAAGGCCCAGGTGCCACGATGTTCAGACAAGAGAGGCTGTCTCGATATTACAACCTTACATGGGATTAGGTCATGGAATTCTGAGAGTGTTGGGTCCTTTGGAAGACAACGTCTGCTTTTCCTTTCCTTTTTTTTTTTTTTCTTTTGATAAATGCCAAGCTCCTTGTCAAAATATTTATGACCAGAGACAGGGAAATCAGATGTTTTCTTTTGAATCCTTTCTCTACCTCAGGCTTGGGTGTTCAGACCACTTCTCTTTCCTCTTCTCCTTTTTCTTTCCTCCTTTCCACTTTTGCAACTTTTTCTCAGTTCTCTCTAGTTTCATCTTTTCCTCTCTCTTTACAGGATTTCTCACTGCCTGTGTAAAATGCAGAACAAGGGAATGGAGAAGAGTTGTCTAAATAATTAGACTGACTGTCCAATGGGTAAATTGTATGATCAGTCAACAGGGGCAAAGATTCTCTTTTGTATAATTAGGAGGCACCCACTTGGAAGACTTTTTTTTTTTTTAAAGATTTTACTAATGTATTTGAGAGAGAGCAAGAGAGTGCAAGCAGCGGGGGAGAGAGAGAAGCAAGCTTCCTGTTAAGCAGGGAACCTGGCACAGGGCTTGATCTCAGGACCCTGGGATCATGATCTGAGGTGAAGGCAGATGCTTAACTGCCTGAGCCACCCAGGGGCAGCTGAAGACTCTTTTGAAAATGAAGGAAACCCCTTCAAAGTCTTTAAACTGTAAACTGATAACAATAGGGTACAAATCCACATTTTTTTTCCCCTCATGATGTTCAAGAACTTTCTGCCATAGCCAGCTGTCGGCTTTGTCCTGTCACTGGTACATATTTCAATGTTACTATTGTTGTTTAAGTTGACTGAATTCAATGGGAGCCAAAATATAAGTCAATTTAACAAACATTTGATCAGCTTGTATTATGGACCAAGATGAGTATGATGTAACTGACCCCTGAGGTGGGGGAACTTAGCATTTTGGCGGGAAACTGAATAAATAATACATCCAGTTGTCATATAGGTAGATGTATGAGTTATCTAGTACCGTGTAACAAATTACCCCAAAACTTAGTGGCTTGAGATAATACACATTTATCACTGCACAATTTCTGTAAGTCAGGAGCATGGGCATGGCTTAGCTGGATCTTTTGCTTCAAGGTTGCTTATAAGAATGAAAAGTGTTGGTTTAGGGTCTGTGGTCCTATCTGAAGCCTCAACTACAAGAAGATTCATTTCTTAGCTTACCCATGGGGTTGTTGGAAGGATTCAACTCCTTGATGTTTCCGTAAGGGTCTCAATTTCTCACCAGCTATGGGCTGAAGGCCACCCATAGTTCCTTGCCACATGGGCCTCTCCAACATGGCAGCTTGCCATCAAAGTGTGCAAGCTGAGAAGGCAGTAGACAAAACCAAAGTTACTATCTTATATAAACTCTTTTAGAAATGACAGCCCACCCCTTTTGTGTATTCAGTTGATTAGAAGTGAGTCATTAGGTCTAGCCCACACTCAAAAAGAGAGAATTACACAAGGACCTGAATACCAGCAGGGCAATCACTGAGAGCTATGTCAGAAGCTGCCTTCCACATAAAGGTTAAGAGAGAGTTAAAGAGAAACTCAAAGTAGCTGTGATCCTGTCAAAACAGGGAGTGGTAGAAGGAACCTTATCTCTAAAAGGAGGTATTTTCCAGGATACCTGAATGGCTCAGTTGGTTAGGGGTCTGACTCTTGATTTTTGGCTCAGGTCATGACTTCAGGTTGATAAGATCAAGCCCCATGTTGGTCTCCACATTCAGTGGGGGCTTCCTGGAGATTCTCTCTCTCCCTCTCCCCCTCCCCTTGCTCATGCACATACTCTTTCTTTCTCTAAAATAAATAAATAACTTTTTTTTTTAAATAAAAGGAGGTATTTTCTGACTATGTTGGATGGCACTAGATTTGTGGAATAATCCTAGACTTGCAAAATTTGTGACTAGAGCCTTGGTAGCTAACCACTTAAGGCGTTATGTATAAAGAAACATGGAACCTCACCAGGGTTTTGAAATGTATGGTTGTTCTATTCAATATCTGTCTCAAGAAAATTTTCCTAGTCACTTATTTGTTTAGTGGCTTACTTATTCACTTGTTTATATATTGATTAATGCTAGATAATGAAACTCAGAGACGAATTACCTTGGAGGGACTGGATAATGGGACCAAGAAGTGAATGAGATTTACTTTTGAGGGCCTCTCCTCAATCCTCGGTCTACACAAAGGTTCAGGAAATTATGTCCTGTGAGTCAAATCTGCCTTTCCTCTCATCTGTTTGTGTATAGCTCATGAGATAAAAAAGGCTTATGTATTTTTTAATGTTTGAAAGAACAAACAGCAGAAGAATAATATCTTGTGGCAGATGAAAATGGTATGAAATTCAAATTACAGTGCTTATAAAGATTTATTGGGACACAACCATGCCGGTTTATTGACACACTGTTTATGGCTGGTTTTACAGAGTTGAGACCACATGATTCCCAAAGCCTAAAATATTTACTGTCTAGGCCTTGAAGAGGAAGTCTGCCCACTCCTGGTCTAGAGAAAGATGGACACAAAACAAATAATTACTGTGTTGTGATATGTGATAATCTAGATGTACATACCAGGGTCATCAGGAGCACACAGGCGTGAATTCTGTTCATAACTACTTCTGGGTTGGTGATGAAAGGCTTTGTGGAGGTCTCCTAAAGGATAAGTGAGGGTTTTTCTGAAATGGGAGGTGTTAGAGAGAAAATGACTCATGGCGCTTGTTAGAGATAGTTGAAGAAGACTTTACTCAAGAGAGACCGCTGCAATGTGGATTTTGTAGCAAGGGAAAGGGGACCCACCTCTGAATACAGCAGGGGCTAGTGCAGGTTTGTAGGCAAGGAGCAACGTGGGGTCCCTTGGTGGAAAATTACTAGGAGGAACTATCAAGATTGGGGGGATTCTGGCTAAACTAACACAACAGGATTTTTGCTGAAACCTGGCCAGAGTGATAAGATATCCAGGGTACAGGATGAGGAATTTGATCAGATATCAAGGGTGGGAGATTTTTGCAAAACTGAACCAGCAGGATTCCTGCTGAACCTAGACTGAACGATCCAAGGACAGAGCTCCAGGTTGGGGCCTGGGCAGAAAGAGGAGTCAGAAGAGTCGGACTCAAGTTTGGTCGAAGGAGAGAATCTTTGAGTGTCTGTTAGAAGAGAAAAGAAAGAAAAGACAGTCTCTTTCAAGGATCCTTAAATTGGTGACCATGGACTCCTGAAGGGGGTAAGGTACCCCCCAAATTGTTTGCCAGACCTGTGTTTATCTGTGCCCTCCTCACTGCATTCACAGTGAGGGAGAGGGTCTTGTTCTTACAATGGGTTTTCAACCGTTTAGGAATCACTATTGGGGACAGACATGGCAGCTCGTGCAAAGCCACAGATGCGTAAGAGAGAATAATCCACTTTGAAGGGTCAACAGCGAGGATACAAGATAGGTTTCTAGGGGGTGTAAATGGAAATAAGACTAACCACGTGTCGGAGGGGTATTGCAGGACCTGGATGGAGAAGAGGTCGGAAGATTCATTAGGATGAGGATACTGACCCAAACCAACGTTAAATAGACTTGGCCTTGGCTCTCAAGAGGCCACTGCATCTAAAGCAGCTGATGGATAGGCAGGAAGAACTGAGCCACCTACAGAGAGGCTGTGGGTTGGCAGCTGACTGGAGTAACCCTGGAGAAGTTGGCCAGATGTCCAACTCCTTAACCTATCGTTGAGCAAACCCCATCTCCTATTCCCCTCCGAACCCAAACAACGTTGACTAAATCTGCCTGTGGCCCTGAGAACGTCTGGCCAAACAGCAAGAGGCGACTCAGCTTCCTCTTCAAGGGGCTGGAGGAGGGGGTCTTTTGACGTGACAGTGCTGGGGGGCACAAGGAACAACAGAGAACTCTCCAGTCCTGGCAGGGAGAGTCCCTCAGATGGAGGGTTGCAGGCTCTGGACGTGAGGTGTGTGGGGAGGAGGTAATGGTTTTCACTGAATTCCTTTTTATATTTTATTTAGATTAAGTTCTGCTCAGCGGGGTGATTTCTTAATTAGAGCCGCCCAGCTAGGCAGACCTCCAGCTCAGACCCCCGTGCTGCCTTCTAAAGTTTCATGAGGGACCTTGTCCTGCCTTATTTCCTGAGTTCTAATATTTGAATAGTGTGCCATGGATTTCAATGGGAGGAAAGACATGTAATTTAATCATCTTTATTAGATTTTGCCTGTGGATAGGGAGAGGGGAAGGAAGGAGGAGGGACGTGTGTCCTCTCTTTGTTAAATTGTTTTTTCTTTTTCTCTACCTTTCTTCCACTGGTCAGAGAAGGAGGAGACTCAAGGGCTATTTCTTTTGCCTTCATTTTTCAAACAAAGAAGCTTCAGGAGAACATTAAGACCGAAAGAGAATTGTGTTCTTAAAAAAAAAAAAAAGTTGGATGCGAAAGAGAATTGTGCTCATTGCAGGACTTTGCAAGGATCGGTGGGGAGATTTATGCAAACAAATTATTCAGTTCTTCCTTCGGTGACCTTGGTCCTAAGAGTGAATGCAATGATCTTAATGGCTTTTTGCCCCTTCGTCAGCGCAGACGGCGCTCAGCAAGACTTCAACAAGTGGAGGAAAATTAAAGAGAGAAATGGTCCGTGGTGTATTCTTACCTGACATAAATTGGCGTCTTTGGCCACCATCCAAGGGAGAGAAACCAGCCGATAGAAACAGAGGAAGAAGATCAGAAGCTGATGTAAGGAAGGGAGGCTTGTCATGCGGCTGTCCTCAGAACGGGAGAAGGAAAACCGAGCAGGAATTAACAGTAGCAAATAGTCAGCAGGGGTCTTATAGAAGAAATAAATCTACTGGAGTTTTCCAGCAAAGGGAGACAGAAGTCAGCATAGCACATCAAAAAAAAAGAGAGAGAGAGAGAGAGAGAGAGAGGAAGGAAGGAGGGAAGGGAGGGGTGGGAAGGAAGGAAGGAGAAAGAAAAGAAAAAGAATCATGTCCAGAACTGTCCCAGTTGTCCTGCTCAATGCACACGCACACACACGCACACCCTGTAGCCTACAATCTTCCCTCATGCCCCTATCCTGTTGATCTTTCTTCACTTAAAAATTATCGGCAAAGAATTTATTCATTTGGGAGAATTCCAGGCACTACATTCATGTTCAGTTCAAATGAAATGGGATCCAGACTTTTCAAACTGTGCTGTTCTGCAGATAAAACACAAAGGCAGGACCTCATTATCTGGAGACATGGTCCTTTCTTTTTCCTCTTGCCTTTTGTTTCTAAGCAATTTTAGGCTTGTTTGGAAAGTCTCATAACAGGGGCAGAACGTTTTTCACATCTATTTCAGGAGGGTTTTTAGTTAAGGGTAATGAATTTACCTCTAAACAGATGGGAGAATTTTACTAAAGCTAGAAATGACACTTTTACTAATATCCCCGATAGGCTGATCTTAATCCTCTCATTGTTAAAAATGCTTGGTCTACGAGAGTCTTATGTACATGCCAAACGTCTTTATTAAATCATGAAATTAACACAGAAAAAAATCCTATTACAATGAGTTTCTGTGTATGATCAAAAGTTGTCCATGGCCCTGCTGATAGCCTACTTATTCCAAAATTTAAAAAGGTGAAATCCCAGTAGAGCCTAGCACTTGGCCAAGTTTTTAAAAAATTCATTGTAAAATGGCCAGAGGGGTTATGAGGCCCCAGCCAGGAAAGGGCCTAAGTTTTATCAAGGCAGAAGTCCCTAACAAAAAGAAAACTGTGAAAAATAGGCCTCCCCTTCACTCGTACAAATGAATTCTTGGCAACATTGTAATATGATTTGACCTGTAGAAGCATAACAGGTCTCTGATATCCACTTTGATTTTAAAGACCTAAGTGGCAAATTCAAAGACAAATTGTGCTCGTGAATCCAGGGCTATAGGATGTGAAAAGAGTTTTAAAAAGTCAAGAGACATAGTCTGGTCTGTTTGAATATTGGATCTTAAAATTGAACTAAAAAAATATATATTTTCAAATGCAAAATTAGTACAGGTACATCACAGAAGAACAAATTCCTTCATAACCCTCCCGCTGGGGAAGTGCATTTGTTTTGGGATTTCCAGACTTGATTCTGGCCTTTATGTGGATGTGAGCATTAAAGGTTCTGTGTTAGGGCTTAGTCTAGAAGTGCAGGACCTGATGGACATTAGGAGGACCTAAAGAAGAGATCCAACTTGGAGGGTCCAAAGTCAGGGCCTGTCAGGGGTACTTGGAGGGGTAGTTTAACGGAGTAAGGGAAAACAACAGGAGGTCCAGATGAAGTAGGGGGCATGGTGGGACCATGCCTGATGGAAGATTTGGGGTCAAACCAAGAGGTGGCAAACGAGATGGGACAGACGTGACAGTCAGAGAGAGAGAGAAAGGGAGCATGTAAAGGCCTTGGCCCTGCAGATACATTTTAATTCCTTTTGTCTTTCAAAGATTATTAACCCAAATGAGGTTTCTTGCTTATTCTAGATGCCTTGCTATCTCATATTATTACTAGGGACCTGCAATGTTAAAAAGAAACATTTGGGAAGCGAGGGTGATTTTTCTCTTTTCTTTTTAATTGCAATTGTGATGTGCTCATGGCCTGACTTTGCATGAGGTCTGGCTTAGATTAGCCCCTGGCTGAGAGATCCCTGCTAATTTAGTGGCTGCAATTAGGCCTGCCTCTAACAGTGGTCTGCTTTTCCTGCATGCCCTTCGACATGCCCTTGGCGCTGTTTTTCTCCAACAGAAGCGGTGGTTCTGCCGGTCCTCTACGCGTTGTTGCCCCATCAGTGAGACCACTGGCCAGGATTAGGGGTATGATCTGTGACCCTGAAACAGGGAAATTAATTGGCAGTGAGGGGGCTGATTCCATGAAAAGCAGGAGCACCGTAAGTCTTCTCATAAAAGACCCCAACCGCCACAGGTGTGCACCTGCCTTCCAGCCGTCACGATTCTTCCAATAAAAGAAGCAAAAAGGAACAAAATAGGAAATGTTTTCTAAGGAGCAGTGCCTTTCCTCGGGGTCTCAGCCAGCCACAGGCTGCAGGTAGGGGTATGCCTGTCACTGAGAATTGAGGACTGTCAGCCTTTTGCTTCTCATCTGAAGAGGTTTGAAAAGAGGACGCAACTTGCATAACTGAGAGCTGGCAGAAAGGGTGAGTGTGTGTGCTTCGGGGGTGGGGGATCCCCTTCCTTCTGTATTAATAAACTGCAGAAGCTCCAAGTTTAGGGTTTATACAGTTTGACTCCAGGCGAAACTGGAGAGATTGCACATAAAAAAAATATTAAGCCAGTTTTAAAGTATAAATTAAAGAGCACCTCTCTCCTCCCCGCACCCCCAAGTATTATTTATTAACAGAAAGAAGTGTATGCCACGTGCTGTCTCTGAAGCCCCCTTTATTCACAAGGGATCCCAAGGGGAGCGACTGCTTGAATCTGTGCATTTGGGGGCGATGCGGGATGGAGCCCGATAGCTCACTAAAACTCAGCTCATTCTTGTTCTTTCTGAGATCAGGAATTTGGCTGTGAAGCCACAGGAGGCTGGGGGTGGGGGCTGGATAGGGGCTGGGAGCAGGAAGAGGAGGAAGTGAGCAGGGGGGTGGTACCCAGGAGGGCTCCGGGCCAGTAACCAAGTCCTTTGCTGGGGGGCAGGTGGAAGTCTCCAGGGTCAGCACGGGGCAACCTGTGAAGGCAAGGGAGGAAAGAGATTTCTGGAAGTCTCCCGCTGTCCCTCCTGCCTGCTTCCCTCCCTTTCCTGGTGGTTGATCTGCAAGGAGCAGCGGAAGGAAGGATGTATCAAACCCGAGGAAGAAAGAACCCCTACCATTTGCCCCCACGACATCAGCTCCGAATGGCGGTGACACTGTGGTCGTGGCGTGTTCCCGATTAGCCTCAGCCAGGGCAGGAGGCAAATCAGGGCTGACTTGTTTTCTTTAGCCCTGAGAGCCGAGTGTGGGCACAGGCTCCATATCAAAGGCGAAGGGGATCCAGTCTGGGCAATCTCCCGTTGGGTCCTAGACTTGGGGGTGCGAGCAGGTCCAAGTCCCAAAAGATGTCAAACACCTGCTGACCTTCGAGACCTCATCTCTGTGGCCTTCTGAATGTGCAAGGGAAAATTACAGTCACAGTCCATCCGGCTGAGCCACTGGGGCGGGGCGGGCAGCAAGTTATCTTCAGGCCCTCAAGTGTAACTTCTGTTTTATTTTTATTTTTTAGGATTTTTGTTTGCGAGAGAGAGAGCACACGCACGTGTGTGCGTGCAGGGGGAGGGGCAGAGGGAGAGGGAGAAGCAGACTCCCCGCTGAGCCAGGAGCCCTGCTCAGGCTCCATCCCAGGACTTGGAGCTTAACCGACTGAGCCACCCAGGCACCCATCTTTTGTTTTATTCTGCTTGTTTTCTGCCCCTGTGGAATTCCCCCCGGGGACTGGGATGGCCTTGGCCCGCATTAAGATGGATTTCCTCTGAACACAGGATGAAGGCCCCTGGGAAACCCCAGAACCTTTGAAGGGGTGCAGGGAGGAGGGGGAACTACAGGCCTCCACACTTGGCTTAATCAAGGGACACCCGGTCATGTCGGTGATTGCGTCCTTCTCACGTCCAGCCCCTTCATCTACCGGAGCAGACCTCGGGAGGCAGAACACAGCTCCATCCCGAGCTGTCAGGTAGACAGAGAGAAGCCGATCCCGAGGGGAATGATTTACTCTCAACTGTTCAGGGCGAAAAGGAATCACCTTGTGGTGGGAGGACAGCAGGGAAAGGCGGGTGGGAGAAAGTGCTGGACCGGGCCGTTTCTCACGTCTGTCCTGTTGCCTGCTGAGGACACCTTCTCCAGACCCCAGCTCTCACGGGAAAGGAAATAAGACTGTGATCTGGCCTCCTAGAGCCGCCGGGTCTTTCTAGTCTTTCCAGGCCTGCCAGGTCCCCTGAAGCTGTTACTGTTGTGACTCTCGAAGCTCTCCCTCGTAGGTGCCACTTTCCCGGCAAGAACTCTCCTCTGTTCCATCACTCGCTCCCTTGAACAAACATCACCCAGCACGGATGTTGAGGGGACTGAGGCTAAAGGTCTATTTCTCTAAATTCCGTCTCCCCGACCCCCAGACCCTGCCGAGCTTCTGAGAGGACTTCCTTGAGGTAGGACGAGCAAGGCTCACTCCCGCCGGAAGAAACTCCTGCTTGCATTTCCATCCTTCCCGAGCTAGAGGTCATGACAGGCTTCTGCGGAACCACTTGGGATGGCCAAGGCTCCTCAGGGGGACGGAGGATGTGAATTTTGAAAATAATAGTAAAGACAGCTTAGGTGCAGATATTTCCTCACAGTTCCGAGGGGACTTTCACGTGCTTTTTGTGGTGGGACCGTTCCCCTGCGATATTCCAGGCATGAGCTCAAAGCCACGATTCCCCTCTTGCTGGGCCCTACGCTTAGTGCCGGGGCGGAAGTTGCCCCAGACAGTCCTCCTGGTGGCTCGGCAGCCCCACAGGGCTTGTGACGTTCTGGACACATGCCACGTCTCACTCATAACTTCACAAACCCTTCTATCTACGTTATCCTTGACAGCCAGGGCCAAGCGATCGGACTGCCATCATCAGACTCCACAAAAATCTCCTCACCTGCCTCGATCTCCCCGTTGGCTGCTACCCCGTGTGGCTGTTCACTCACAAAGCAAAAGCAGCGGAAAGAAGTTCTTTTGAAGAGTCAGAAGAACGACGACGATGGCAGGCGTTGAGCCTGGCTTCAGGAGTTTGGGTTATTTCTATCCTTGTGGGTGTTTCCTTGGACCGACAATCCGCATCGAAAGCAGCAAATAAACAAAAAACCCAAACGGCAAAACTATAATGCTTCTCAGGTTTTGATCCTTGTGCCATTTCACCATCAGAAGTCATGAGACCCGCAATTACGGGACCCAGAAGGGCGTTCATCTTTGAAGGACAAATCAGAACACGTTAGGTTTTCTCGAGCTGTTTCAGATCTAAATATCTTTATCGGTGATATATGATCTCCTGTGATTGTTTATTTAGTTTTATTTGTCTTATTTTTTTTTTTAAGACAGCTTTTAGGGTCAGCCTTCATGAACAGTGGCTTGATATCTCTACAGCATCAGCCCAGCCCTTGGCTTCTGCCCCAACCAAAGCGTGATGACCAGGGATGTGACATGTCCCCAGCGGGCCGGTCAGCTCCCCCCACCCCCCGGACATGCTGCTCCCTCCATTATTAGGAGGGCTCCGGGGGGGCGGGGTGTGGAGAATCAGCAAACCTGACTGATTCAAATGGATTTCCACTCTTCACGTTCAAACATTCTGGGGTTGAGGAAACCCCAAACATTCGGAGCCCTGGGCACTTTTTCCATTAATTTTTTAAACTGATGTGTATGTCAAGGGAAATTTAATACGTAGGTTTCTGATTCATTTACACTGAACTCATCAAAATATTGTTCTGTAAAGAGGCGTTCGGTGTCCAAGAAATCTTAAGAGCCTTTTTATAAGCTTTTAAACTTCTTTTAAACGTTAAGAAACAGAAGTTGCAGTCTCCCCAATGTAAACAGGAGTGAATCCCTGGTGGCGGAGAGGGTAGGGGAGAGGGTGGAGGGAGGTGGAAGGAAGGCGCCCAGACACACTGACCTCAGTCCCTGAGGGACACCAGCCCAGGCCCCGTGCTCTGCAGCCCCTCCTGGGGCTCCATACCTCACGCACAACCAAGGAAACAACTGCTTCTACCTTTTTGAAGTCTGAAGGCAAAGACAAACTCTTCTAGGGGTCCTGCTGTTAGCAGAGAACGCTCCCAAGTGTTTTCCACAGAAGGATACAGACTCCAAGAATTTACTTCCAGGCAGGACCCTTTTTTCCCTTCAAAGAAAGTGCTCATAATGTGTCCTTTCATTTATAATTTTATGGACGTCTCAATTGAACATGTAAAGAAAGTGGAAAAATTCAAAGTTGCCATGGATGTTTGGCATTTTTCCTCAGTCTACTAAAGTCTCCCTTCTCCCCCAAGCGAAATGGTTTCAGAGATTCCCATAAAAAGGAGGAGGAGGACAGTGAAGGCAGCCGTCTGGAATCAGCATCTTTGTGAAATACATTTGTGTTTTAGTTATTTGAGTGGGATCTTCTTAGGTTTTCACCCTATTTCCCTTGGCTTTCTGTGTTAAAAGCAAACAGTACATTTCATAATGCCTGTAACTTCCGTAAACGGGCATGCACATATTCTCCCCTGTTTTACCGACGGATCTACAAAGTGCTGAATGTTGTAGAATCCAATATCTCTTGTCTAGGTTAACTTGTTTCTTGCATATTGTTTTTATTTTTCCACTTTTCTAAACAAAATGGGGAGAAAACTCGAGAATAAAAGAAATCGCCAGTGATAAAAATTTTGTTTCATTTTTGGATTTTTAAAAAAATTTTCATAGTTTCTAGGAAATACAGAAAGCATTCATATTCAGAAAAGAAACCAAGGAAAAATGTGAGACAGCACTTCTCTTGAGATTTATCAAATATATTATTAAGGGCAGGCTTTTTTTTTTTCTTAGTATTGGCAGTATCCGTGTTTCTCCTGCCTTGGTTGAAACAGATTCAGGCCCTCTAAAAACTGATGTCTTACTCGCATGGAGATATATTTTCTTTGATTCTCTTATGTGATCTCAGGTGCAGAGACCATGATCACCCATATGTTGTAGGAGTGGGTGGTGTTGGAGCTACTCAAGAAATAAGGGAGGATAAAGGCTAAGCCAGGCAAAACCCGTGTCAAGCAAGTGCAGGCCTTACCTGGACCTCCAAGGCTCATAGAGATTCTCTGTGCTCATCCTCTGCAAGGACCTTCCTAGTAGAACTTCTTGAGACATGTGTTTTGTAACCTGATCAAATGCTGTACTTTCAGCCTCATGGGGGAGGAATGCCTGACACTTCCCGTGCTGTCTGATGGAGATGTGGATTGTTTTGAGATTGGCTTTAGAAATTCCAGGAGTTCCAAAAGGAACGTGAAAAACATCCTTGAGAAAAGCAGAGTAGACTTTTGGGCACATGAGGACAGTCATCTCCTAGCTGTTATTTCAGTGTCTCTCTTTTAAGTAAAATTTCAGGTAGCATTATTATCATCGTCCCTCCACCTTGTTGATTGCACAAATTGGGGGGATTTTTTCGTTTTTCTTCTTTTGAGAAGAAGCTAATTTGACTTGTGTATCTTTATACCCACTTTTGAATCTTTAAACTCTTCTGAATATGCGATCTTATAGCATTCCCCAAAGCTTTGGTGTAGAATGCGCCTCTTACTGTGACAAAGTGTCGGTACCGTGATCTCCCATATTGTACTGCTTGGCTTACAGTTTGGCCAGGGAAAGTCTTGTCTGTGGAGAAAAAGGCCATGCAGATGTTCAGCAAGGTTTTGGATTTATTTAATTTTGAATCAAAGTTCCTGTAAAAAGACAAATCAACTGATGTTAATAGAGTCGATGCTTGCAGAATAATTACTTTGTGATCATTCCACTTAACTGTCCCAACTGCTCCACTTCATAACTGAGAAAACTATGGATTTTCAAATAAGTCCCTTGAGGGGTGCCTGGGTGGCTCGGCCAGTTGAGCATCTGACTCTTGGTTTTGGCTCAGGTCATGGTCTCAGGGTCACGGGATCGAGCCCCGCATTGGGCTCCCTGCTCAGAGGGGAGTTGGCTGCCCCCCCCCACCGCCTTCCTTTCTCTGCCCCTCCCCACCCTTCCTCTCTAAAAGAAATGAAAAAAGGTAAAAAAGTCCCTTGATGCAGATATCAAGTAGGTAGACCAAGATTGCTGCTAGCGATGCCAGGTTAACTGACAATATTGCCAGGGTAATCTCCTTGTGATGTTTATGTTAATGACCCAGCATCACTGAGGACTCCTGGAATGAGAGTAAGTAACAGAGCTGTTCATAATTTCTGTGACATAGAATTGTTTTTGAAGTTCATAGGAATAACTTTTATACCCAGAGGATATTTGCTTAGCCTTGTTGTATACGTATATTTTTCATTATTATTTGTTCCTTCATTCACTCACTTAAGGAGTGCTGACTATTGGCTAGATGAGGCAGAAAATAGAAAGGTAGAAAAGCCCAGGTACCTGGGTCTGTGTGTATTCTAGTACGGGAAATATAGAGAGACATAATTAGAAAGCCATGTAAGGAGTTCTAATGTGGGTATTTTGCAAAAACAATGTGGCTTTATCTGATGGCTTTCAAGTTGGACATGATCTCCTAGTTAGGAAACCAGTATCCTCTTTTACTAAAAGGGTAGAAGAACCTTTCATAACATACAAACACCCCAGAGTTAACCTTTTATCTGCTCTATCAACTTTACTTCAAGGTAGATCTTCGGTTTTGCCACAAAACATCAAATTAGCCCAAACTGAACTAGGATTCTGAATTCTGGAAATATGCAAATGAACCAAATGATGCTTCATGGCTCTTAGTTACCGGAGAGCAGGGAGTTGATTTCCAATTTACTTCCAGTTTTAAAACCTTTATTTGAACATTGAACCCTGTTTTTCATTCTAGTTAGAGCTACAGTCCTAAACTTCTCTTACAGTAATGTTAGAAGCCCCTTCCCCAAGTTACCCTCTTCTTTATGGACCATTAAGCCAGCAGAAAACATTAATTAAATGATCATTAGCTTGAGGATAAGTAATTATACTTAGATTTACATGTTGCCTTTTATGTTCAAAGAACTGCTTAGGCACCAACTAATTAATCTACAAATGAAGAGTACTCCAGCATTACTGTATAATTAGACAATCTCAGGAGGAAACAAGGGAATTGCCAGGGGGGAGGGAGAGAGTTTTGCAAGGCTCTGTGGCATTTATGTTTTCATTGCTCAGGTATAATGGTCAGACCTGATTTCAATTGCCAACTCATTACTCCTATTTACAAATAAATTCTTTTTTTTTCTTATTTTGGAGAGAGAGAGTACCTGTGCACTTGAGTGGGGAGGGTGGGGAGAAGGGCGTGGGAGGGTGGGGAGAGTCTTAAGCAGGATGCACGCCCAGCAAGGAGCCCGACACGGGGCTCCATCTCACCACCCTGAGATCATGACCTGAGCCGAAACCAAGAGCTGGACACTGAACCGACTGAGCCAACCAGGTGCCCTACAAATAAATTCTTTTTTTTTTTTTTTTTTTAAAGACCAACGTTACCTAACTGATGAGGAATTGGAAATAAAAACAAATGAATAACCCAAACTATTGCCTTTTGGGTTATTTTTTAAGACTTTGTTCCCCATGTACCCTTAGTGAGTTATTTCATGACACGTGGTAGACTGTACTTTCTCTTTTTCTTCACCAGTGTACTCATTTGCAAAAGCTATTGCTCGTGCATGTGTAAGCATATGTGAGGAGGGTAGAGAATTACTATTTCTCTCAAGTCTTCACTTTCTGAGGGTTGAGGATTTGAGAGAGGACGTATTCTAAATATATACCAAGAAACTAACAAACAGAATTTTGCAAATGTTTTTGGAAAACAAATGTTTGTGGCCATAAAAATCACTCACTTGTCTGTATGTTTACATATTGGATGTTGGACATCTCTTTGGTGCAATGACGGATACAAATGAAGTGGACGATATCTATAAATTCTTGACCAAATTATCAAAAAAACAAGGACAACTAGTTGTAACAAAAGATGGCCCTCAATGTTCTCATCTGTATGTTGGGTTGGCGAGTATGGGACACTAAAATGTTTGGCGTCTGTGGTCAAATGGTTGTTTATCAAAGTTTTCCTGAAGCACAATCAATTTTCTCAGCTTTGAGAAATGAACGTAATAAATGAATTTAGTTCAAGTGTCTGGTTTGGGCTGATTTCAAATGAGCTTGTGTTGAATGCTAACATTCCTTCAATCCAGCAACTAGCTTATATAAGAAAATTAATTTAAACGTTTGGGGATAAGTTTTCCTATTCATTTTTAAACTTGTAGCTCATCACTTATTTGTATGAACTTTTCTTTCTCCCTCTTCACTCATTTGCAGTAAATTAAAATGTTGATTTTTTTTTTTAAATCAGAGTTTGGTAAGTGGGTGTCTTTGTGAGTACTTAGTTTTCTCCCTATGGATATGCAGCTCCCAACCTGTTGAGATAAGTGTGGATTTAACATGCCTTGCAGGCATTCTGATATGAATTTTGGAAAACTGGGATTGTTGGAAGAGCTGGGAAGCACAGATTGTGCTCGGTTTGGACAAAAATAAACAGGAAACATGCTTTTTTATGAAATCAGAGATTAAATGAGTTGATGGAAGCAAGCCTAGACATCCACATAAGCCAGAGTGGAAAACTATAGACTAAAATACATCTGATATCAAAGAGAATGACTCTCTCCAAAAGCCCTCACTTTTTATTTCAATCAAGAATTCTTCATAAGTTCAGCAATCTGTAGGATTTTAAAAAGAAAAATAAAATCCCCCAAACAGCATGGCTTTCATCCAAAATTTTGTGATTTTTCAAATGACCAGATTTGAAACTTTAATCATCTCACACCTAGGGATTTTCTTTTTTTAGGTAGGTTTTAATTTGTAAGGCATGGTCACAGACAAAATGACTCATGAAAAGCAGAATCAGCCAAAGCTCCCAACTGGCCCTGTTCCTCTATCAAATCAAGAAAGTTAATTTTGCCTTGGGATTTTAGAGTGTCCCTAAGTAGCCCTTAAATTTATGCAGTGCTCATATTGTCCTGATCGCTGGTTTCTTTCAAAATGTACTTAAGCTTTTGCTTAGGTAAATCCATTTATGGACAATTGTTTGGGAAATTGGAAAATCCTTTTCCACGAAGAAACTTTCTTCCTGGGCCGCCTTATAATTTGAGGTGATGACTCTTTGGTTCATACAACACATGGATCCCACTCTGTGAGTCTGTTTAATAGAGACTGTTTCATAGGTGATGCCTCTTTGAAATACATTTGGAAAGTATGTATGAGCTAAGATAATGTTTTTTGAGAGTTTTTATAATTTTATATAATTTTGAAATTATAGTTCACAGTAAGTCACTGCTGGCCAAGCTCTCTTTTCAGTCGAGAATAGAAAAAACAATATAATAGAACTCATCTCTTATGAATCAAATCTTCATTCTCTTAGAGCTGCTAATGTTAATGTCATTCTCCTTTTTCCTCAAAGATAGAATGACATTGGTTAAAAACGAGAAGTCGAATTAGTTAACATTTCAGATTTTATCCCAAATCACTGGTAAGTATAACAACAATGGAACTAGAGAAAAAAGAAAAGCATCAACAACAGAGAAATACAGCCTAGCAGAATACTAAACACTTAAAAAAAAAAAAAAAGATTTATTTATTTATTTTTAGAGAAAGGGAAAGCATGACGGTGAGCATAAGAGTTGGGAGAGAGAAAATCTCCAGCGGATTTCCCGCTGAATGTAGAGCCCAAAGTGGGACTTGATCCCAGGACCCCGAGATCATGACCTAAGCTGAAATCAAGAGTCAGATGCTTACCCAACTGAGCCACCAGGTGCCCCTTAAATCCTTAAATAAGGAGAGCAATAGGTAACTTTACTCCTTTGCTAATGGGCTACAACTTTTTCCCATAGGAAGAAGCTCTTTCTTAGTATCTTCTAATGGTTTAAAAACATAGGTTTAAAAATCCCAACAAGCCCTGGGGCACCTGGGTAGCTCAGTCGGTTAAGTACCCAACTCTTGATCTCAGGGTCATGAGATAGAGCTGTGCATTGGGCTCCACACTGAGCATGGAGAGTCCCTCTCTCTATCCCTCCACTGTCATCCTCCAATTGCACATGCATGTGCCTACACAAATATTCCTTTTCTTTCTCTTAAACACACACACACACACACACACACACTCCATTAGCCTGGCTAGCTGTGTGACTTTGGGACTCAACATGCTTCAGTTCTTTCCATCTGCAAAACGGGGTAAAGAAAGTACTGGCCTCGTGTATGCCTTGTGTAGGATGACAAGTTGTCCCAGCTTGCCTACCAAAAAATGGGTTAAGAGTAACTGCTCATCTGGCTTACATGGCTTTTGAAAGAATCCAGTGATCGGACACATACGAAAGCACATGGTCAGCTTGAGGTTTTAGGCAAATATACCTTCACTCACCCTTGCTGCACAGCCTGAAACTGCAAACATTCTGAGAGATAATAGGTCTATCCTGACTAAATGTAATCAAGGTCCCCTCTGTAATCAAGGATACAAAGAGTTATTTCCTTATAAAATCTAGAGCAGAGAATTGTCCCAGATTTCTCAGATCAGTGATGCCCCTGGCTTTCCCCTCTTTTAAGTAGCATTTATTGCTGTGAGACACAAAACTTGAAATGAGGTCCCTAGTATCACTGTTGTGCAATACAAAAATGGACCATGCATCTTTGAAGACGGGAAACAGATGATAGCGGCTGGGCAGAGGATTGAGTTACCATTATGCAGGCTCCAACTAATTAGAATTCAGGACTGTTCCTAGGAAGCCAACCAAACAACAGTGTCCTTAGAACACAAACTAAAAGGAGCATAAACTGGGGCTTGGGTTTGCTTTGGATAAGAAGGCTCAGCAGAGATGGTGTGGGCACATTGCAAATTATTCACTATTCGGCAGCCCCTGGTGAGCACGCACCACAGAACTCTCACTCTGATTAATGGAGGCCCTGTATGAACACTGACATCAACATTGGAGCTCGAGAGCCTTAGGAGTCTCACCAGGTGTGGCTAGTTTATTTTCAGGTGTGGACAGGATGGTCATTAAAAACAGAGCCAGATTTGGTCTCCTACCTAAACTCAACACCTCCAGCGCCCCACCCCTGGCAGCATTTTCACGCCAGCAGAGGCTGCCTTTTCCTTGTTGGGCATGCAAACCTTTCACTCATCAGAGGCCCAGAGGACTTTGGAAGCCTCCGATGTGTCAGTATCAGTCAACTAATGGAAGCCATGTGTTTGCGGAATGGAAAAAACCTGGCATCCTAAGGATCCAGACATGTCTCGTCGTAAATAGGTCTAAAGCAGAGACTCTCTCTCTTTTTTTTTTTTTTAATTCTTTTCTCTTCTTAGGTTGCTGGCCACCCTCCTGATTAGCTATGGATAATGCTATTCTGAATGACCCCACTCCGAAACACAAAGGGTAAGAGGGAAACAGTTAAGGGCAAGGGAAGCAGCTAAGATTTATTGAATACATGTTAGGTCCCATGTGATTTATTAATATGATGATGATCACAATGATTATATCAATAGCTATGAATTTACCATATAGACCTGTTAAGAACTCTATGTTGGCTGATTTCCTTACGAGGTGGAAGGTTGGTATTGTCATCCCCATTTTATGGAAGGGAAATGCTTCCTCAGAAGGGTCAAGTAACATTTCTGCTAATGAAGAATGAGGGTATCACTACAAATTGTATACTTTTCCTCCTGTGGCCTAATAAATTGGAGAGATAGGAATTATAATCCTAATTTTATAGCTAAGGAAGCTGAGATGTAGAGAGTTTGAATAAACTGTCCAAGGGCATGTGACTGGCAAATGACAGTGGAGCGATCTCAGTGTAGTATTTAAAAGTCAGTGAGGGATGCCTGGTTGCTCAGACAGTTAAACGACCAACTCTTGATTTGGGGTCAGGTCATGACTCAGGATAGTGAGATTGAGCCCCGTGTCAGGTTCCACACTCAGTGGGGAGTCTGCTGGAGACCCTCTCCGTTTCCCTCTGCCCCTCTCCCCACTCTCTCTCTCAAATAAATAAATCAATCTTTCCTCCACATCCTCACCAACATCCGTTGTTCCCTGTCCCATTAATTTTTAGCCATTCTAACTGGTGTAAGGTGGTATCTCATTGAGATTTTGATTTGTATTGCCCTCATGGCGAGTGATGTGGAGGATTTTTTCATGTGTCTCTTAACCATTTGTGTGTCTTCTTTGGAGAAGTCTCTATTCATGTCTTCTGCCCAATTCTTGACTGGATTATTTGTTTCGTGGGTGTTGAGTTTGATAATCTCTTTATAGATCTTGGATACCAGCCCTTTATCTGTTGTATCATTTGCAAATATCTTCTCTCATCCCATAGAATCGTTGAATACGACATCAAAAACTAATGATGTACTGTATGTTGGCTAGTTGAATTTAAATAAATAAATAAATCTTAAAAACAAAAGTCAGTGAGGTTTGCTGTGCTTGCCACAGGACAGAGTTTCTATGTGAGAAGGATTTTGATTGCTCAATAGACAGATGAGGTACGTGCTTAACACTCCACTACAATAGCGTAAGCATTAAAAAAGGAGAGAAATTCTTCAAAGAATTTGATTATTACATGGAAGTGCCAAGTTATCAAAGTAGTCACTGGGGAAAGAAATCTTGCAGGCTTCTTATTATTTTATATTTTTTTGTATCCTCAACAAAAAACAATGTCAAAATCCCCATGGCTGAAAATAACAAGGGCACATTTTTTTAATCTGTATTACATGTTTGCTGTCGGTCAGCCAGCAGGGGCTCTGAGCATTGAGGTGGGGTGGTTCTGCATCACTTTGTCTTTGCTCTGGGAAGCAGGCTGGTAACTAGAACGGTCCTGGCCTCAGTGGCAGAGGGAAGACAACATGAGCAATTGTGCATTAGCTTCTGCCTAAAAATGTCTCTAATGTCTTCTGTGCTCACATTCCATTGGCCAAAGCAAATTTCATGGCATATCTGACTTCAAGGAGGTAAGGAATGGTAATGTGCATGGAAGGAAAACCCCAGCATATTGGGGAATATCCCGACAATCATAATTTTGTTGATAGATAGATGCACGATTGTAGGTAGGTAGGTAGGTGGATAATGACAGACGAAGGACAGATAGAAAGAAAGCCAGACAGTAGGATAGGGAGGACAATAATCTTTTCAGTGTTTGGGGACCTCAAATGTCTTACTCCTTCCCAGAAAGGAGGGAGAAAAGGCTGGCAGCCCCCTCCTTGGATTTGGATAAATGCATACAGTAAGATTCCACAATCCCCTCTTCTCCTCTAGACCCTATGATTCCTAATCCTTGCTTTCTGTCTCCTTCCTCAGTCCCAACTGATGAGGACCTGTTTTCCTCACTGTAGTAGGAGCTGGGCTGATGACCTCTTTCACCAACAGCCTCTAAGTTGCTTTTTGGGGGAGGTTTGCAAGCAACCTTGACGTCTGGGTTGTCTTCATTTCAGAAGGGAGCTAAGGGGTCTTGATGTTCTTGGTGTGAATGTGGCTGATCCTTTGCAGGGATCACCCTGGCTCCAAGCTTCCCTTTTTGCCTCCTTCCCAGACCTTCCTGATGAACATCTTTTCTCGTGTCAGCATCTGGATCCTGGAGCAAGGGAGGAGGGTGCCCACTTGAGAGCCCAAGGGGTTCTGAAGGCTCCTTACAATGAAGAGGGCAAGTGAACCCTATTCTCCCTCACTAGCCTGTGGGGTATGCCCTCTTCCTTCAAATGCATAATTATAAAAATGGACTGCTATCTCAAGGAGCAGTCTACCTTCCCCCCTCAACACACTTACCCTCACAATACAGTTGGGCACCTGGCTTCCAAGCCTCCCTTCCTTTGCCCTGTATCCCTCACTCTTACCAGCTTTATCCTTTCTGGAGATGAAAGGCTGTGTCTGAAAGGTCAGTTCTGATGGTCCTGGGCCCTTTAATTAAAGTCATCTGAACCGCTCACTTTATTGCACTCTTTCTATAGCCTGGTTGAGCTCCCAAAGGAATTGCTTTGACATTTCTTCAAAAATTGGTTGCAAACTGAGCTGTTTTCAAAAGTAAGTAAGGTCTTATTAAAAAAAAAAAGTACTTCCTTTTTCTTTTGTGGTTCATTAGCATCTTCTATTTTTTTTTCCTTTTTCTTTCTCTCCCTCTCTTTCACTACTGGAAACCAGAAGTATTTCACCCTGACTTGCCAAATGATTTTTATCTCAATAGAAAAAGAACTTGCTATTTCCTGACAATCTGCCACCATCACTACCACCACCCCCCTTTTTAAAATACATTTTGTGCTGGGAATCAAAGTCAGGTAACTTGATAAGGAGTTAATGAAAACAAATTAATTCTGTCTGCATTTAAAAGAGAGACAGCTTGGTCTCACAGAGTTATCTTATTTGTTTCCCTGGACTTGGCACTTTCTCGATGTAACACTGTTGGAAACTCTAGGTATTTGGGGGAAATAAACAAGGGCATACTATTTTCCCACTGGAGTAAGGTGATTATGTGTGTGTAAGTTATTCAGATAATTTTGGGGGGTTGTGGGAGAAATTTCATTCCAACACATCTGGCTAATTGCATCTAAATTATCATTTTGACCCTCCGTTATGTGGACAATTTGCATTAAATCCTGGGATACAGAACACGAATTCTAAATAGCATTTGTGTGACAGCTGCAAAAACAGTATTTTAATCATCCTAGGTCTCTCCTTCTGGAATGGGATTGTATCGCAGTAGGAGAGATGTCATGACCTTCACTCCCTCCTCTCCTTTCTAAGCCCTGTGCTCCCAAGGATAGAATATGCTCACTCTATGATTATCCTGAACCTGGAGGAAGACTTCCCAATTTGAGGAAATCTGTATCTTTTGAAGCTGACAACTTTCCATACTCTTGTAGAGCCAGTGAAAAAAATGTTGCTCTGAAAGCAGCATCACAAGGAAATAGTCTAGGAGACAAGAGGCTACACTTGCATATCCAGTCATGCCAACTCATGTAGCTATGTGTCTTTGAGACTGGAAGAATGGTAGCAATCCATTGGAGATCATTGCCATATGTGGTATTGTGGGGAGTGAAGACTAGAAGACTGGGCATGCCCATGTCATTGTTTGGGAGATTCATCCTTACTTTTGGCTTCCAAAGACTATCAAATCAAAGTAGAAAGGATCAGAGGCTAATAAATGTTGGCATCCCAGGAGCCTTGTGTGGCTTTCTCTGGCCAAAAATAAATAAACATCAAGAATCCCTTCTTTTTTTTTTTCTCTTCCATTAGCGGGTCCTTCTAACCAATGGAAAGCAGATGATGACAAAATAAGACAGTGTACGGGGTAAGTTGGTGATGTGTCTGATGTCACTCTAACTCTTTATCCACTGCATTCTCTCTCTTCCCTGAGGGACATCAAATGAAACTATCTCTTCCTCTTAATCAGTTGAAAGAATTTTCTTAAGCTCAGCTAGAGATTTAAGGGTCTCATAGACTGAGATGAAAGTCCTAGGTTAAAGCTTAAATATTTACACAAATGTTTCAGGTGGACATTTCACATCCATCGTGTTTGAAGGATGCTTTCCAGATCATTTTGCTTCTTTATGGATCTCATTCCAAAAGGTGAAGTGGTGTTCCAGATCTTTAAGATCGCAGCTAAGATGTTATATAAACCATTTCACCTCTTTGTAGAGTTCCCTCCATGTGTTTGCTGGGTAGCCTTTAGCCAGGAAGTTCATGAACAGCTTCAGCAGGAACCACCGGAATGTTCTTCCACCTCTGGAATGAGGTTTCAGTGAGGTGATTGGGAAGAGGGATGGGTCTCTGGTCTGATCCTGAAACCTAGCGGACAGCTATTTGCCTCAGGATTTTGGAGTTTGAGATGTTTGGCTGTTATTTGAGAATGACAGAAAGGGAGCAACCCAGTAGACGGAAGAGAAGATGCTCGCAATGCCAATGGAATTTGGAGGGGTGGGGAAGGGGGCAAAGACTCTAACATCCTCCAAATAAGGTTCCCTGCAAGTAATTGGGCATTTATGCCTTGAGTTTCTGGATTCCATTCTCAATATGCATGCTGAGTCATTCCATTTTCTTCCTAGGGCTTTTCAGTTTGCCTTCCAGAATTACAAATTGATATTATCTCCTCAGGCAGACTCAGGCTTGTTAGCCAGGGCTATTTAATGTTGAGAAGTGGCCAGGAGATCTTGGGGAAAGTGTGGGGAAAGTGCAATAGAGAATTATGGAAACATCAGTTTAGGTAATTTAAACCAATATCCTCCTTGTCCCGAGTTCTGGATATCTATTTTTTCTCTCTTTTTTTCTTTTGTTTGTTTGTTTGTTGCTCTGAGTTATCAATGAGTCAGACAACTGGCACTGCCTTTTGATGACACGGTTGGGGCTACCAAAAACTCATGTAAATTACTGTATTCCCTTTACATATACTAACACAACATACTCTCTTGTGGCCTCATTATTAAAGGTTTTCTTTTAATTTCAGCTACTGTTTCTGTGTCACCAATGCATAGTTCTTTTGGTCAACGTTTTATTGTAAAAGCGTTAACCCCACTGTAGGCAGCAGATTGAGGTGAGGAGCTATGATTTCTTAAGGCCAATTGTCAACATTGGTGGTCTACAGATGATACTCGAGGATGTGCTAACTATGGCGACCTTTTCCCTTCCAGTCTGCTCTAGGCCACTCTTGAGATTAACTCATTTGGGTATTTAATAAAGTTTTCTCTTGGGAGACTTTGGTGGTTGCCTATATTGTATTCTATTGCTGCCACCAGAAGTTACCACAACCTTTGTGGTTTTCAACAACACAAATTCATACCTCATAGTTTCTGTAGGCTACATGGCCAACATGAGTCCCTCTAGGCTTGAATCAAGGTGTTGGCAGGGCTGCACTCCTCACCAGAGGCTCTGGGGAAGAGTCCCTCTCAAGTTCATGCAGTTGTTGCTGAATTCCGTTCCTCAGGGTGGCAGAACTGAGGTGCTTGCTTCTTTGCTGGCTGTCAGCACGGGATGGCCAGCAGCTGGCAGCTCCCAGCTTCCTTCCTCCTTCTATAAAGCCAGCAGTAGAAAGTCCACATTTAAGGTTTGGCCTCCCCTTGGCCTCCTTTCTTATGCTTCTTCTGCTGTATCTCTTCTGTTTGTTGTTCTGCCTTCCTCTTCTTTTAAGGACTCAGGTAACTACACTGGGCTCACCTGGATAATCCAGGCTATTCTCCTTACGTTCAGGTCAGCAGATTAGTAACTTCAGTATCTCTGCAAATTAACACAACAGAATTTAGATTGAGTGTTTGAATAACCAAGGGCTGGGTGGGGGGAAAGCATCTTTAGAATTCTTAAGAATGGTCCTACAGGAAACCAATTAGGCTAGTATCAGTCATCAGCACCTTTATGAAATTAGCCTAATGGATGGGTTTCCAGTGTTGTTGCCAGCTAAAGGGAGAGGGATGATTTTTTTTGTTTTGTTTAATGCTAAATGGACCTTACAAGGGAGATTACCTCAGTGTTTGGGATCAAGGGTTAGAAACTATTGGCAGGGAGCATATGCAGGCAGTGAAGATCTAAACTAGGTGGAGAAAGGGGCACCTATTGGGGAAAATAAAATAAAATAATAAAATAAGAGAGGTCACCAAGGGGAAAATCATTTACTCAGCATTATGGTGACAGGTTAGAGATGGAGAGGTACCTACTGACTTATAACTAATGCAATACCATAGAAATATACACCACCCTCATTTGGAGTATAGCTTTTCAAAAAAATGAAAAAATACCTGAGTATGTTCAAAAATATTTAAGAAAATACTTGAAGAGATTTGCCTGAGCGGAAGAAATCCACGCCCTCCCCTTGACCCTCCTTAGTTTTTAAAATTGTGCCCGATTTCCACGTGAGCCTAGCCTCCTGAAATATACTCTTTGTAGTACTATGTACATAGTTTTACAGATATAGATATGTATTGTTTAAATAAAATATATGCTATTTCCAAATATCTTCAGGAAATAAGAATCCATTGCCTTCTTTGGCAATGTAAATATGTAAATATATTTATTATATTTATATTTATAAATATTTATATTATGTGAATATACTGCATGTACACTTCTATTTGTCCATGAGTATTGCTATGGAGATAGATAGGTATGGATAAATGTAGAAATGGATATAAATAGGCTGTTATCCTGACATAGACATAAATACAAGAGCCTCGCTTTCTCCAATAAAAGCTATTGCAATATCACATTTAAACACACACACACAAGATCATTGCAAGTTTTGTTTTTACTCAGATTCCACGTTTGCAGACACGATCCTTTTGTCTCTTTTTTAATCCCTCTTGGTGCAGATGTCACTCTCATCTGAAGAGTCATCCCGCAATTGCAAGTCCCCTTCCAGGACAATGGGAAATGTACTCCATTTGCATGTTCATTTTGTGGTCATTAGGGTTTCCTGTCCGTGGTCCTTCTGTGAATTCCCCTCAGGGTTAGTTTGGCCCATGTTTGCAGGAGTGACTAGAAGACACGGAGGCGCAGAGTCTGACCTACCCACAGTACTTGGGGTTTTTCAAATCATACATCAGTCTGGGTCAAGCTGACTATTGTCCGGTGTTCAGGTCCTTGACTGGAAGGAACAGGGCTAAGGGAGAAAAGAAATCATATCCTGTCAATAAGCGCTGAAAATATTTAGTGTGGCAAGCTCTGTGTTTTCTTTCTTATGAAAAGCTGATTAATATTCAGTGGTTGAAGGTTAATACCCCATTCATTTTATTCACTTTACATCCTGAACACAGCAGTGACTGTTCCAATTTCAACTCCTAATTCATACAAATCTGGTTCCAATCAGGAGATTAGTAACTTACTGCCTAAGCAGAAACAAATCACACAATTGCTAAGCTTATCTTTCTACCCATGCACAGACATGTATAGTGCTTGAAATGGACTCATTCATGGACAGATGTAAATGCACACAGACCAGCAAAGCCCAATCAAGGTGGATGTATCTAGGAAATTGTGTTTGCTTATGCAGGCAAGAGAAAGGAACAGATAGATGAAACTAACCCCAGAAAAGCATTGTCTAAATAAATTCATGTGTGCAAAGGTCTTTAACCTTACTCAATATATGTTATCTCTGCAAAGTTTTCTGTATCACAAATATTCCTATGCTGAATCATATCTTAAAAGTATTAGGATGACACATTATTAAAAGACTCTTTATACTATGTCTTTTTGTAGAATATGGTATTATTTTGTCAGTTATCCACCATCACTCACTCTTCTTATAGTGCATAAACTTCTTATACTTGAGAGGTTTTCGTAAAGTTGGAGAGATCGCCTTTTTTTTTTTTTTTTAAGAAGATGAAATTGCCGCAGGATGAACTTTAGTGTAATGATAATGAAGGTTTTTCTGATCATATGAGTAAAGCTTCAAAAACAGGTCACCAAGTAGGGAGGGGATTTGAATTTCCTGAAGATCTTTTGAAATCGTATCTCATTTGTCTGGAAAGGATTAAGGAGAGGCCTGCAGGGGTCTGTCTTAAGGCTCCTCCCAGGTTAGTGGGCCTGTGACTTGGGGATATCTGACTGTAGCCATGGTAGGAAAGATAAGTTTAGGTGGACATCTGCGTTCAGGGTAGGAAGGAGAGGACGTCAAGAAGTTTCCATTTTTGGAGGGTGGCACACAACAGTTGACTTAAAGAATTGGTCATCTCAGTGACTGGCAATCTAATGGTAAGAATAACTGGTATTAAGGTTTTTTTTCCTTTCTTTTTTTTTTTTAACCAACTTTTTTGTTGTTGTTTGTATTTCTTTCTGCTTCCACAACATATATGTGGTGCTGCTAAAAATAATAATGATAATATTAATAAATAATAATTCTTCAGTGGGATAAAGAAGAAAGTTTTAGTATTTTATGCCATGACTGCTTTATTCGAGGACCTTAACTGTTATGATTTTTTTTTTTTTTTTTTTTTTTCTAAAACAAAAATTTTTTTTTTAAAGCTTTTTATAGTTATGTATCCATGAGATGCTGTTCCAGCTTGCCTGAAGGCATGAATCTCATCTATCTTCAAGAGACTCCTAGGATTCTATCCTTCTTTCCTTTCCTCTTTTACTCTTATATTCATGAAAAGGGCAAAATACAGAGTTTGATGCTTAAAAAAAAATGCCATTACCATAAACAAACACATAAACAATCCTGTCTTAGAATTATGTCTCTTTCATTTACCAGACCAAGTGGTCTTGCCCTCTTTTACTTTTTCTTAAGATTTTATTTATTCGTGAAACAGAATGAGAGAGAGAGCGTGCTCGCACATGCATGCAAGTGGGAGGGGTGGGAGAGGCAGAGAAAAAAAAAGGAAATGCAGACTCTCCACTGAGCAGGGAACCTGATGTGGGGCCCCACCCCAGGAACCCAACTGAGGTCCTGACCTGATCCTAAGTCAGAAGCCTAACCGACTGAACCACCCAGGTGTTCCTGGGCTTCTCTAAATGTGTGAATCTGGGCTTAGGATGAAATAATGAGAAAGATAAAGATGACAATTGGCACGTGGTAGGACCTCCATGGTGACAGTTCACCACAGCTTTGTTGTGAGGACTATGTGGTCTATATTTGTGAAACATTTGGAAATCTACACATTGCTAAACAAATTATGCATCATTATTACTTCTTGGTGTGGCTACATTTCAAATGGCCAGAGTGGTCTTCATCTGCCCTGTATCTGTCTACTTTCCAACTAAATTCCAGCTCTATGGAATTCCAATGGTCAGCTGTGCTCTCTTGGAACTGTAGGAAACACAACCACCTCAACTCTTCAGTTAAGTCAAATATCTTCCAGTCTGCTGAGGAAGGCCTGAGTCAGCAACAGCCTGGGGAACCAGGGAAGTTTCTATCAGTGAGAATTGTGCTGGTAATAAAATTTATGACATCCCTGTCAAAAATGTCTGAAACTATGGAAGCCCAGATCAATGCCCAGATTTCAGTTACGGGTGCTAATTCAGCTCTACCTGGGGAAGAACTCGGAGTCTTAATGGGGCTTTCCTAACCACCTTCGCAGCCACACCACCCTTTTAAGTCGTGGCAAAATACACATAACATAACAGTTACCATCTTAACTCTCTCCCGGTCCCTGGCAACTGCCATTCTACCTCCTGTCTCTGTGAATTTCACTACTCTAGCGACCTCCTATGAACGGAATCGTACTGATGTCTCCCTTTATGACTGGCTTATTTCACTCAGCATCACATCCCAAGGTTCACCCATGTGGTAGGTTCCATCCCTTTTTGTGTGAGTGGAGAGTGGTAGTGATGTCCCTCAGTAACAGCTGGGGGGTGTCAAGGAACCAGCGTGTTTAAGGGTCTCTATGAGGTCACGGATACTGACAAGAATCCAGAGTGTGATAGCAACATTAGCCTCACTTGTAATTGGTGATGATCAACCGTGGTTAGCAGCTCCAGACTATCAGGGGTTCTGAAGAAAATTCTAGAAGACACGGACTCCTGACAGAAAAGCTCACACCCTCAGCAATCCGGGGGAGGCAATCACTTTGAGGAGTCTTGGAGGCTGTGTTGTAATGGGGCTTCTCACTGCTGACCACCTAGCACTTTCTTTTTATTTTACCAATGCCATCAGGAGGGATTTTGGCTTGTGGAAATACCATGTTCTCTTGCTGCCTTCGGGTGACTGTACAAACTCAAAAAAAAAAAAAAAAACACACACAAAAAAAACCAACCAAAACCAAGCTGCAGCTCCACACAGGGTGTCTAGCCAAAATGCAAAGTTTTACCACAGCGCACAAGTAGACAGTGTTTTCCAAGTGCAAGAACAGAGTGAGGTGCCTTTCAGCACCTTTTCTGCCACTTCTTTAAAAATGATTTAAATTGGAGGCAATAGCATCGAATGCTGAACATCTGACACTCAGACAAGACTTAATGAATCATACACTTTAACAACATCACTCTTCTCCAGCCACTTGACTTGGCGTCCATGGTGGTTGTTTTTTTTCCCACAAAAACATTTGTTCTGCAGACCATTTGCTTGTTCGAGTGTCCTGGGCAGCTCTTCATTCGTGGCAAGGAGAGCTGGCCCATCAGAGGCTGCAAACCCGAGCTCGCCTCCTGTCCAGTCTCTCTGGGTCCGGATTTCACAGTCAGAAGGCAACAGTGGTCCCCAGGAACCTGGCTGAGAACCACCTTTGGTTTCTTCCTGCTCAGTCTATTGCAGGGAATTTAAGCTGCACAACCAGGTGTTCCCAACCCTACAACAGCCAGCATTGTTATTAGACCAGTTTGACTCAAACTAGCAAAAAAGTAATGGTTTTGTGGGTAGGAAAATACCAGTATTGGGGAAAAAAGACAGCAATTCTGATATTCAAGTTGGAGCATTATCCTCCTTGTCATTAATTACTCTTCCTTCTGTGGGGTATGGCTGTTCATCTCACGGCTTGCCTGGCAATTGTTAAGATCACAGGCAGAGAGGACGGAAGCTGCCCAGCTTTGCCAAGGACCATACGCTATTGTCTCACACACTTTTCGGATGGGTCACTAATTCGGGGCCATTGGCAGAGAAAGCAGTGGTGGGGGGTGGGGGGAGGGGGCGTTCCCTCTAGGCTGCAACGTATGCAAACAATTTAATCTTCTAATCCAATCCTTAATGTAAATGTTTAATATAAACCCGATGTTAACACGATGTACATGAATTTACTGGCAGGCAAAGCTGAGATTTACATCACCCCCAAGATCAGATGTTCTTTACAGCAGGGATTGGGGAAGCCTTTGAATATGGCAAGGTTTTCCCTCTGAATGGCAGGTGCATCCCTAAAGCACGCACGCCCAGTGCTCCACTGGGGGATCCAGGGCTCACAGATGCCAGATTCCAGTGTGCAAATTACAAGATCCTCAGTTGTTTCTTTGTATCCTGCCCCGATGCGAATGGCAGGTTAGATTCTAGACCAGTCAAGGGCAAACTAAGGTCTGCAGGACAAATCAGGGCCACAGACTGTTTGCCTTTTGAACAGCTTTAATGTGGTATAATTGACAAATGCAAAAAATAGCCCATATGCAATGTGTACAATTCGATGAGTTTGGGCAGATGAAGACACCTCTGAAACTGTCACCACCATCGACGTAATGGACGTAGCCATCACCGAAAGTTTCCTTGTGTTCCCTGGTTCCTTTTTACTTACTTTTGTTTTGTTCATTTTGGTTTTGTATTTTGGGGATGAGAACACTTAACATGAGATCTACCTTCTTGACGAATTTTTAAGGGAAGGTATCTCATTGAAATAAGTTTGGGTTATGCAAGATGAGTGTGTTCTAGACATCTTCTGCCTCACACACCCTCTGTCATTAACAATACCGCATTGTCCACGGCCTGTTTTTGCATAGCCCACAAGCCAAGAAAGGGCTAACGGGTTGAAAGGAATAGAAAAGAACAGGGAAATAATGTTTCGAGACATGTGAAAAGTACATGAAATTCAAATTCCCGTCTCCATCAAGTTTTATCAGAACACAGCGGTGCCTGTTTGCTTATGTAAGGTCTGGGACTGTCTTTGTAACATCCTAAGAGTCGAGTCGTTGTCATGGTGACTCTATGGCTCAGGGAGCCTAAAAGACTCACTCTTTGGCTCTTCATAGAAAACATTTGCTATCTCCTTCTCCACGCAGTGCACACAGGAGCGATAATGTAATGGTGGTTAGCAATTATTAGTGCTTTCTTTACGCTGCGCCCAGGGTACGCACACCGACTGCCCAACGACACATGGCGTGTCACGTGTTCATTTCCACTTAAAAGAAATTATATTTGCTAAGTTTTTGTGCGATTGTCATCCTTACAGACCCTACCTTGTGTCCACTTCTATGCCTCTAGCTTTGGTCATTTCTACGTGTTAACAATCTTCTGAAAGAACTAATAAGAGTTTAATAATAAGAGTTTCTTTTTAAATCCTTCCAATTTGACAGTTGCTTCAGATATTTGATGCTGTGTAAATTAGGTTATTGCCCCAAACCTCGGTATACCCGGGGAATGTAAAAAAATGCCCAGACTTAATGAAGCAGGGTGGGAGGCGGGGACCCAGGGCTTTTGCCTGTTTGGTTTTTCATTTTTAAGTTTTACCAGCGATGCTAAGAATGAGCCTGATGTGGGAGCCACCAGCCAAGATAATTATTTTATGGTACACTTTTCAGAAGGATAAACTGTATTTTGAATACCACCTGATTGGGAACTCTTGGGAAGTGAAACTCATGTCCCTATTTTTTTAACCTCTGACCTCCCAAGCCCCAAGAACCCCCCACCCCCAGCCCACCACTGCCACCAGTGTAATGAGACAGAACTTTGCATAAAGGAGGTGCCCAAACCAGGTTTCTTGATGGACTAGATAGTGCAGTTCCTAATAATAAATGCTGACTTCCCTCCCCTGCTCAGGAAAGAATTTTCCTATGAAAATAAAAGTGTACTCACAGAACATTTGAATTCTTACATGAAAATATTTAGAGCAGTCTGGGACTGGCTCAGGTTATAGCTTTTTTTGGTCCTGGCCAAATTTTCATAAGGGAATCAGACTGACCCTAATTGAGACAGCAAATTCCTACCTGGCCTTACTGTAACCTCCTAGAAGGGTGAGGAGTAATTATCAACAGATTTAATATCTGCAGTTTTATGATAGGACCCTAATTTTTCCCTCCAAGCTTTTAGGATTAATTTCCCCAGTTTACAGGCTGTATGGAAACGTCCCTTTGGCCCCTCTGAAATAATTAGCTACACATGCTATCCAACACTCTTCTATACTTTGGCCCCTCATTAGTTTCAAATCTCAATTTAATTTCCAGGAGAAATAGTTCAGGGTTTCCTGAGACTTAGCAATTGAATCTGACCAACGGCAGGGGGTCCCGTACCCAGACTGCTTTTTTCCTGGTCTGCCTCTCCACCTCTCACCACCCCCCCACCCCTGCCTCCCATCAGATCTCTGCAAGATTCAGTTTTGCTGCCTCTGTATTTGCAAATGGGACAGACCAGAAATTGTTTCCTGAAAACCAAATGCTTCCATTTGTTCTCTTCCTAATTGCTCCTGGAGTCTGATTTGAAGCCAGGAGCTTTCTGGAACAGCTTTCCTTAGGTTGATTTGTGGTAAATTGGTGTGGCTCTAGAATCGAACAGCTGAACGGCTAACTCAAGAAAAATGATGGTAATTTGTAATTCACTTGATGGTAATTGTGTGTAAAGACCAATTTTGTCCCCATTGTCACAACTCTCGAGCTATTCCTCAAACCCCGAAGCACATGGTTGGTTCCGTTCTTGGTTTCAACTTTCAGGTGAACCCTACCGGTTTGCCCAACCTGGAGAGGGATGACTGGTGGGATCTTATCAACGAGCTCTGAGCCCCATTTTCAGCACCAGGTAAGTAGTTGATTTTAAGGAAGATAAAAGTGTTTGTAGGTAATGCTTTGTTACTGTGACAAAGTATCAACTTTTAAAGACTACTTTGGTAAATTCAGATACTAGTTTTAGATAACCTCCTTTTCTTCTTGTCCTACGAAAGAAAAAAAATAAGCGGAATTTTTGAGATGTTAAGAAGCCATGAGAAAGAAATACTATATAAGGAGGACAGGAAGGAAATAAAGAATGGTCTTGTTCTAATTTGCAAAATGGTGAAACGACGCTGGCCACCTGTCATGTCTGGGAAAATATGAACATGTCTGAAGTGCAAGGCTTTGTGTGTATAATTTACATGGAAATGGGGAGGCACATTGTGTGAGACTTCCCTACTAAGTACTACTTCTGGGAATTTCTTTGGCATCTTCGAGCAAATGGAGTTTTTTGTTTGTTTGTTTTCTTTTGTGTTGTTTTTTTTCCTCCTTGCCAGGGGAAAAGCTGAGGCCTCTGATAACTATCTTCCTTGCCAAGCAGAGACACTATGAGAAAAGTGAGCAAAGTGTAGGTTTTAATATCAGAGAGAAATAAGTTGGACTAGATTTAATCATTTATCAGCTGTGTCCAGTGGGGCAAGGATGTCAACCTCATAAGGCCTCAGTTTCCTCATGGCTGTATTATTCCTCTATGTTTGTATTGAGAATTAGTGGAGGAAAATATATATATA
>RCUC01168837.1:0-115435 GCA_003697995.1 Taxidea taxus jeffersonii
GGGGGGGGAGGGGCGGTTTCCTGCTCAGCAGGGAGTCTGCTTCTCCCCTCCCCCACCACTTGTGCCTCCCTCTTGCTATCTCACGCTCTCTCAAATAAATAAATAAATGAAATCTTAAAAAAAAAAGATTCAAATAAATAGAGAGATTGTCCATGATATTGGCTGGGAAGGCCTGATGTTTTAATGAGGTCCCTGTTCTCCACATTAACCTTTAAATTTATTACAATCTCCCAAAGTTTTCAGAATAAATTTTTCTGGAACTTGGTACAATTATCCTGACATTCATCTAGAAGAAATAAACAGACAAAACTCCATGTGAGAAAGACAGGATATTTTTAGGTAGGTGGGAGGATGGGGTGACTGGGGGATGGGCATTAAGGAGGGCTTGGGATGTGATGAGCACTGGGTGTTATGCACAACTAATGAATCATTGAGCAATACATCAAAGACTAATGATGTACTGTATATTGGCTAATTGAATTTAATTTAAAAAGGGAAAAAGAAAAAATACAGGACATTTTTAGAAAACAAGTAAAGAGAGCATCATCATACTAGATATTAAAATATATTTGGAAGAGAGAACCCTCTAATACACATGGTTCCCATGCAAGATGGACAGATCAGAGTAAAAGAAAAGATACAAAACATACTTCAGTGGACACATTTTTTTCTTTCATAGGCTATAAAAGTGGTACATGTTAGTGGGGGAAAGGTTGGGTTATCCATGGTTTTAGGACCACTGGTATCCATGTAAGCTTAGGATGATGACCAATGATGTTATTGACTAATTGCTACATGCCAGGTGCCAGAATAAATGCTTTCTATGAATCATCTTACTAAATCATCACATGAATCCCCTTATTTTATGTGCCAGACACATGGGGAAGCTGTGGTTCACACAGGTTAAATAATTTCTGTGCAGTAACACAGCTAGACAATGCTGTGTCTGGGGTCTGAACTCAGCTGACTCTCTTAGCAGATGGTTTCCTAACTACTTCTCCTAGATTCCCAACTTCATTTATTTTCTCCGGAAAAAAAAAAAGCCCAAATTTAATAAACAATAGAGTTTGAGGTTCAAAGATGACAGCATAAAACCAGCATTTCCTCTCTTCCTGAAAACCAACCATGTAAGCACAAATAGGAGAAAGAGGGATAGAATAGCTTAACCACAAAGGAGGTAAACGGTCAACGAGCAGAGGCACGTGCAGAAAGACAGGGACCAACGCCCGTGGGTGTGAATCTGAGCAAGCATCGACAGAGGTTGTTTCGTCAGAGTTGGGGCACATCTGAGGGGCCCAACCGGCACCCAGGCCACAGTGTGCCCAGGCTGGGTGGGGCTGGAGCTTCCCCTGCACCTGCTGTGGCTCTTAGAATCAGACTGGCAGGATGAAGTGACGAGCCAGGTCCTTGGACAAAGTAAACTTTTTCTGGGGATGTGAATTTTCCTCAAACAGGAGTTCTCGAGAGGAAGCCAGCATGTAGCAGTGATACTATGATAGAAGCAGAAAAAGCAATCAGGTAATGGGATCACACCAGAAAAACATTGCAGTGAGTTAAACAAAAGCTGTGAACAAAACAGCAGCTTGTCTAAGAAGCCAGAGTTCAAGCAAGAGTGAAATATGAACCAGCAGGAGTGGCAAAAGGAGGAGGAAAAATGAAATCACCAACGTGAAGGAAAAACTGGAGAGAGTGCAAAGAAGAACAGACTCGCTGGGGTGAAAGGTGTAGAAAATAAACATGGAGATATTTTGAGTCAATGGCTAAAAACCCAGAGAGAAAACAGCTCCTGCATTGGATAGGTGACGCCAGAATGGATAGCCTGCAGAATAAAATGAAAAGCAGGGAAGGGAACCAATATTTACAGTTGTAATTTAAACCTCGTTTTCTTAAATTAAAGATGCTTAGAACCTGCGTATTAAATAGCACACAGCCGCGGTGCGACACCAGGTACAGACTATGCATCCGCGTGCCTCCGAAGTCAGCTCTTTGGTACACTGGCTCTATGTGTGAAAAAGGAACAGACACGCCATTGTGAACGGAGCAGAGCTTGGAATAGGGCTCGCTGGGAAAGGATGGCTAAGGACCAGTGGCAGCATAGAGCCAGTGTCACAGCAGAAGAAATCTAGAGTTGGGCATATGGCGGCAGACCAGCAGGTGGAAGGTATGAGCTCTGACAGTGCAGAAAGCATTTATCAAAAAAAAAAAACAAAAACAAAAACAAAAAAAAACAAAAAAAACCAAAGGAAAAGGAAAAGAAAAAGAAAAAAAAATACTTGGAAGTTCCTCATTGCTAATCCTGGGGATTGAGGGCAGTGTCTACAGAGAGGGAAGCCCGCACTCCTGAGCTGACGGCAGCCTGACTTGCCCTCCGGGAGTGGGAGTGTGCCATATCTTCTTCCCTTGGCTCACACCCATAGCCAGCCCAGCAGCCTGGCCAATTCTGAGCTGCTTCTCCTCCTGCACTGCTGTCACCCTGACCTGAGCCCTGTCACAGCTGGGGGCTACTCACAGGCTCCAGCCACAGGTCCTGCTTCCACACCCAGGGCTGAAGCACAGACGCCCCACCCCTCCCAGATTGTTCCAACAGCCTCCTAGTTCTGGGGTCAGCATGGCAGTGGAAGAAAGGGAGAGCATCACTGTCACTACTGTGACCCCCACTCACCCCCACCTTGGCATCACCACATCCTTGTAATGACTGATGGGACAGCTGACCTCCTGGGAACTCTTGGATCTCCTTTCACTCTGGCCTTCCTCCCTTCAGGGTCTTCCTCTGTGTTTCTGGAACATTCTGGGCACAAACACACTTCTGCCCTAGGCTTTGGGACCAGCTGGACCCTTGATCCTCCCTGCTTGCCCTTCAGAGGTGCACAAATCTTGTCTCTCATTTCTTTCAGACTTCACTTATATTACCTTCTCCCAGGCCTTCCCTAACAACTTTACCTGAAATGTACACTACTCCCCACTCCTCTCCAACCCTCCCACACCCAGGTATGCTCTGACCCTTGCCCTTGAATGTTTCCATGACAACATTTCCCTGGGGTGGGAAGTAGCCTTGTCCCTTAGGCCGAGAGCAAAGGATGCCCCAGCAGGCCAGGGGCCAAGCACTGGTTAGCAAGGGGATGGCCCCCAGGACAGCAGCTGAAACCCATTCCTACCACCAAATTTTCTGGGAACACAGATGAGGCCCACTATAGTATTCAGCCCTGATTTAAAAAAAAAAAAAAACTCTTCAGACAAGAAGACTTGTTTGTCCGTGTTAAAGGACAAAAATGTCACAGACAGAATTGGATGTTTTAGACTTAGTGCATACAGACCCAGGGTCCAGGGTCAAAACTGTAAGAATGTTGTCTTCCCACAAAGACTTTCCTTCCTGCGCCAGCCGCCCTCAAGCCACTGCACTTACTCTGGAACTCTGCAGCCTCAGGGTTAAACTGTTAGAGCTCTCAGATGAACAACCCAAGTCCCTTTTGTTTACATCTTTTGTCACACATAAGGAAGGGGCCCTCATGTTCTTAGTAAATATTTGATTATTGGGAACACGTTCCATAAGCAAGGCTAAATTTTTCTTAAGAAACTTCTTTATCACTTATATAATTAAAGTGATAATAACAATCTCCCTCTTTGCTATCAGATGATATTTAAAAATAAGCATTTGGGCACCCGGGTGGCCCAGTCAGTTACGCTGCCAACTCTGGGTTTAAGCTCAGGTCCCGATTTCAGGGTCCTGGGATCAAGCCCCACATCAGGCAATGCTCAGTAGGGAGTCTGCTTGGAATTCTCTCTCCCTCTTCCTCTGTCCCTCCCCCAACTCATGTGCTCTCTCTTTCTCTCAAATAAATCTTTTAAAAATAAGCAGACCTAGGGGCGCCCAGGTGGCTCAGTTGGCTAAGCATCTGCCTTCGGCTGGGATCATGATCCTGGGACCCTGGGACTGAGTCCTGTATCAGGCTCCCTGCTCCATGGGGAGCCTGCTTCTTCCTCTGCTTCTCTCTCTCTCTCTCTCTCTCTGTGTCTCTCATGAATAAAGAAATAAAATCTTTAAAAAAAATAAAAATAGGGACGCCTGGGTGGCTCAGTTGGTTAAGCAGCTGCCTTCGGCTCAGGTCGTGATCCCAGCATCCTGGAATCGAGTCCCACATCGGGCTCCTTGCTCGCCAGGGAGCCTGCTTCTCCCTCTGCCTCTGCCTGCCACTCTGTCTGCCTGTGCTCGCTCTCTCTCTCTCTCTCTCTCTCTAACAAATAAATAAATAAATAAAATCTTAAAAAAAAAATAAGTAGACCTCTTATTTTAGACAAATAATAAAAATAAGCATAACCCCCGGTGTTATTTTCATTGTAGGAAACAGGCAGTAGTGTGAACTGTGGAAGGTTGATACAGGAATACAATTCTGGCCAGTGGCCAAGGAGTACTGAAAGTGATAGAAATTGCTAGCTCTGAGCCAGCAATTCTACTGGTAGAAATATGACATTGGGAAAGAATGGATACCTACAAAGTTCGATGAGATAGAGTCACTGTGACATTTTTAGGGGAGTGAAAAGGCGGAAGGAAGCTAACATACACTGTGCAACAAAATGTTGGCTACACCCAGCTGCCAAGTGTCCTTCCTGCCCTTTTACTTCGTGAAATAGCCCAGGTTGTAGGCATGGCTGCTGCATGCACAACTACAAAGCATCTTGTACCTCTGTGGGCTTGTTTGTTTGTTTGTTTGGATGCTTATTATCTGATTTATTAGAGGGATCTCTCTTAAAGGTAAAGAGAAGAGAGGGGCGGCGGGGATGGGGAGAGGGGCAGGGCTTCAACAATTCCCTGGGGCCAGCGGCACCAACACAGCGGGACCCTCGCCTCTGTGCCCGATGAGGCTGTGCTCAGGACTGTCACACACCAGGCCACCGGGGCTGGGCACACAGAACCCACGGAATCTTGGTTTGCAGTTTCATTGTTTTGGAATCTGTTCCACCATAAAAACAAGATTTGGAGGCGGGGGGGGGGGGGCAACACCAAGGAGACACCAGAGAGAAGTGGGGGAGAGGAACTCAGGGGAACTCAGAATCAGGGCAGCAGAACTGATTTTCGGACATTCTGGAGGGATTCCTGTGGGGGTATGACTCAAGTCGGGTGGCAGCTCTCTCCCTTCCTTGGAAAAGTTGGGAGTGGCCACGGAGCTCAGCAGGGGGAGCTTGCCAACAGGGACGGAACAAAGGTGTAAGCAGTCTGGGTCCCTAATGCCCTAGAGGAAAAAACAAACTGGTCTTGAACTGTCCAGACTCCTCATAAGAGAAACAGTAAACCCTTGTGGCTTTAAGTCACTGAGTCCAATCCTAACAAAGGCAAAGCAATGGAGGGACCTATGGAAGTATTAATGGGAACACTACACAGGGATTAAAAAGTCTTAGTGATCACCCATGCTTTTTGAGAGAGAAAGATATTCACAGCATATTGACAACTGAAGAAAGGAGATTATAAGTCTGGAAGAATAATATGATCAATTAAAAAAGCCTGTAAAGGGGCGCCTGGGTGGCTCAGTAGGTTAAAGCCTCTGCCTTTGGCTCAGGTCATGATCTCAGGGTCCTGGGATCGAGCCCCACGTCGGGCTCTCTTCTCAGCAGGGAACCTGTTTCCCTTCCTCTCTCTCTGCCTGCCTCTCTGCCTACTTGTGATCTCTGTCTCTGTCAAATAAAAAAAAAGCCTGTAAAATTACATGAATATATATATATATATATATATATATATATGTAGGGGGACAGGTCTGAAAAGTTAGCCAAAAACACTAAGAGTAGTTATCTTTACTTTTGAATGATGCTATTTGGAGGGAATTTAACTTTATAAAATATTTGTTGCAATTTCTGCTTGTTTCTTGGATGACTTCATATTGCACAAAAAATTAAAAATAGAAAAAAGGCTATGGTAACTTACTTCGCCCATCGGTAATGAGAAGAAATAAAACGTCTATCAGATCCATGACTGATGAAGCACTATGTCATGTACGAGAAACACTCTAACAAACAAATAAATTTCTCATGGAGAGAAACATGTAAGTAACATGAATTAGAAACTTCCCCAAAGTGAAGCAGAAGTGATCAGTCAACAGAGGATAACAATGTTTTAACATTGTTAGTAATCGAAATATACAAATTAAAGCGGAAAGGGCTTTCAACCACCACATTGTAAAGTTTAAGAACAAAAAGATACTTTCGAAATGATGAGGAGGCAGGGACACACACGGCTCACCCTGCAGTATTTTCCAAAGGACCCTGGGCCAGCACAGATCGAAAGGCACAAATGTGGTCACTCTACTGTACTTCTGAGACTTCCTTAAAGGAGACCATCACACGCTGCCCCACATGTATATCCAAGGATGTTTATCCCGTGGAGTTCACAGTACGGAGAAACTGAAAATAATCTCATGGAGAAAGGGGGAGCCTTGCACAACAGCAAACATTAGAAATAATTCTGAAGAAGGTGAGTATTGTGGGGAATGTTTGTAATACCATACATGGACATATATATAAACTAAGTTAAATTCATGCTGTTTGTTTTCATGAAATGTAACATGCGGCTTCAAATACGGCCTAAAATAAAAAGTCATTTGGGCAGGTACTCTGAATAACAGGCGTTAGCTTTTTGAATAAAGTGCTTTCACATGGACAATGTATGGGGCAGCCTATAGGGGAGTAGCCTCAGGGAATTCTAAGAAATTTAATTGATTTCCTCCTGCATGAAGTGGCTTCTAACACCCTCTTCCTCTGCTCCCTTCTCTCTCCCTCTGGAAGGAAATATACTGGAAAGGAGGTATCAGTGGCCCATTTGTTCTGCTTTCCTTCTGTTATTTTCATAATAAGAAAATGCAACGGGTTGCTTTAAAAAGCAACACCTGGAATACAAACCATAATAAAGCGAACAGATAAATACTACACTCAGAACAATTAAACACGCATAGTAGGTCTTAGATTGTTAAGAGACCATGATTTATTTGCTTGTTTATTCCATAAACCCATGTGCGTTTGACCTTCAACCATTTGATCCATAAATTATTGAATAAAGATGAGTGAATGAGAAAAGAGAGAGAACTCCAAGATGCTGGTGAGCACAGGGAAGAACCCTTCCCTGGAGGAGACTGTAAGATGGACACAAGTGATCTCCATGGTGTCTAGAATGTTCCCCACTAACCAGCATGTTACATGTCTCTATTCTGCAACCTTTACAGCCTTCCTGTAACGCTGGCAAAGCTGCTTTGCCTTTGAAGAGAAAGCATGATTCAAATATGATATTTAAATATGACAGACATATTCAAACAAAGAACACCGGAGGCTCAACATGGGACACGGACGTGAGTGTTTTGAAAAGACTGTACCAGGCAAACGATATGGAATTTGTCTATTGTAAGATAACCAGGTAAATAAATTAATCAACAATTTTATTTTTTAACCTTCTAAACCCGCTTAATGTACGGGGGAAATGCTATTCAAACAATGAGCAATTCTGACCATTTGTTCTTTCATCTGCATATGGAGGGGTGTGTGGTACTCCCCCAGCAGATCACAGTCACACCATTCAAGCGGGCAACACAGAGCTTTCCCGGGGGCTAAAATAACTTCCACTGAATCCCTGCCCCATGCACAGTCTTTCCCAGGGCACGCTATGCAAGACCAGGCACTCCTGGTCCAAATTAAAAACACTCAGATGGACCAGTAGGGGTAAGCCGAGAAGACAGACTTGGTGGATGTGGGAACGTATTTCCTGGCCAGAAACACATCTGGAAGGACTTGCAATGCTCCTCTGAGTCTTTAGATTCGAACATGTTTGGCAGGCAATGGGCACACCAAGTAACGTCATACCTTTAGAGAATTTCCACACTATGGTGGGTACAGGATAGCCCTCAGCTGAGCAATTGAGGATGACAGCCTTGCCATAAATCCCGTCCTGGTCCCGTGGCTGAACCACAAATTTGGGAGGAACTGAAAAGAGAGAAATGTCACCTTTAGTTCAGACAACAACATAACTTATTTTAATACCTGTAGGTATGATTTGAATAATTCCAAGAATTTTAATGTTTGTATTAAAATACAAACAGTGTCTGTATGTTAACACATACAGAAAATTGGGAAACAGTATTTGTGAGCTGGAACAAATTAGGAAAGTGACCTCAGTGTAGGAAATCAATGAGATTCTTCAAACTGAAGTTACTTTGCACCTGGAAAAACTGGGCTCATGTGTGGAAGTTGACTAAACCACAGGCATATGACATTCTTTTTTATTTGTGTCATGGAAGATCTTCAGCAATCCAATCCATGGCAAATAGAGTCAGGCCCACAATTGAAAGAACAAAGAGTAATTATCAAGAGTAAGTATTCCTCTTGCGTGTGCACTGCTCAAAGCATTTGTATCTGTTCTTCTATCAGGAGATGAAGGGAAAATTAACAGGCATCCCCTAAAGGCAATAAAGAACATAGCATGGTATTGAACTTTTCCCAAAAATCTGATGAAGACACATAGACCATTATTCTTGATGTCAGCACTCTCCTGGGCCAATGGGGGACAGTGGAGGTTAACTAAAGTGAGGTACCATGATGGCTTTTTAATAAGTGTACTTATTTTAAAAAACAGATTAAATAATTATTTGGTGACTTTTGTGAGGTGCTGAAAAAAATGCATCCCTACCCAAAACATGAACATACCCTCTGTGTAGAACATACCTGTCAAGAGAAGGCAAATGCCTTATTAAGTTATTGCTATTCTGAGAGTATTCGAGCCTTCCCTGAAAGAGATGGCACAGGTACTTCTAGAAAAGGCAGCATCTGAAGGTATTAGAATCTCAGAAACTTTTCCATCAAAATTAGAATCTCAGAAACTTTAACATCCCAAAATGATTAATTATAGGATGAACTTCAACAAAGCAATCACAGTACTATGTAAGAGGAGATGGACTGTGTCCCTTGTATGTCAGACCCTTAGCAAATGTGAGCGTTCTTCCTCTCCTTTCCATAATTCCTGGTAAGAGCTAATCTTGTCTGCTTTGCAGGTTCCAGAATTTTTCCTTTAGACAAAAATGGGCCTATGTGTTACAGATCAATAGGGAGTCCAACCATCACATGAATGGACTGGTAGAAAGGTCAGAATCTAGGTGAGTTAGACACTTAGAAGCATGTTGAAATGATATGAACCATAGTGAAGATTATTTTGGCCATAAAACACCCTAGGAGGAGGGAATGGTAGACATGAGAAGCAGCTGGAGATGGAACTCACTGCTGTTTCTGAAAGAGATGACAGTGATGGCCAGGAGTACAGAGCCAAGGACTAAACACCAGCACCTGAGCTCCAACTCTGTTTCTTCCAGCTGGATGATCTGGTGCAAGTTATCAAATGTCTCTTGGTTTTGATTTCCTTATCTGTAAATTGGGGATAATCATAGCACTTATTTTATCAGACTGGTGTGGGGATCAAATGGATTATGATTGCAAATGTCTCAGAAGTTATGGAGTACTCTAGGAGTGCGGGTTAATTTAATAAATGTGGGTATGTCCAGATTTAACATATCCTTAACAAACACAACTCCCAACTTGCAAATTAAATAATTTATATGGCCAATAGATCTCTTCAACATTGCTTAACTAACAAGCAATTATATTTCATTTAGATGGCATCCTGAGACACACATATTCAATAAAATGTAAGTATATTTAAATTGGGTGGTAAGGGATGACTATTTCATGTTGAAAAAGTTATTTCTAGGAAAAATGCTGGAGATTATATAGAGCAAAGTTTCTAGTAAAAATAATCAACCTCAAGGATCGGCTGCAGAGTTTGAGCTACCATGCCAAAAGCACTCCGGCCAGGTGGAAGGGAAATATACAGTCATCTATAGTCTATGCTGTGTTTGGCTCAAATTCTGCTGACAGAAGGAAACCCTTTGTCAAATGGGCAGGGTAACTAATCGCTTACATTCCTCTGGAAACATGTTGAATTATAATTGATCCATAACCCCTCCCCTCAATTTGGTTCCAATCCAAAGGGACATTACTTAAAAACTGATCTAAGAGGTTTACATGGGAAATAACCACTGACATATCGCAAGTATAAGGTAATTACAGGTAGAAATGGCCCATAAACCCGCAAATTATCTTTCATATCTTCCTCTTCCGTCTCCTTGTATCAGGTACTCATGGCTCTTCCTCCAAAATGTATCACATATCCTCAAATTCTCTTCATCTCCACTGCCATGCTCTCGTCACGATGGGCAGGCAGGGTGTGTGGTAAAGTGCCACACACCCTCCTTCCCACTGGTTTCAGCACACCAAGGGCTGGACAGTTCCACACACCTGCCAGGGTGCCACACCAAGAGCATGAGTCTCTCTGCTGTCTGGGGCCTTCTCGGGAGTCACACATTCTTACTCACTTTCACTGATGCAACACAGAAGTGCGGGAGACAAGCATGTAACAATGAGGGGGCGGGGAGGGGAGTGCCCCTCCTCTGCAACCCATCCCATGGAACAATTCTGAGGCACGTTCTATGGCTGTGCTTCTCACACACTGGAGGGCATCAGAATCACCTGAAGAGCTGACCAAAACATAAGTTGCTGAACCCTATCTTCCAAAGTTCTGACTCAGTGGATCTGAGGAGGGATCCAAGACACTGTCTTTCTAATAATCTATCAGTGACGCTGATCCAGAGCAACACTTTGAGAATCACTGTTCCCTGGGACTCCTCAGGGGATTCCTCAGAATACAAATGAGCCCCAACTGCCCACAGCATCAACAAGTTCATTAAAACAACTTTAACTGATATCTTCTCTCTCCTTCTGATCTCATTCTCACCGCCTCCATTCCTCACTCTAGAACCCAGGAATCACATCTCAAATAAGTGATCAGCAACCCCAATCATGGACCTCGAACTCTGCCTTCAGAGGAACGCCCCTTGCAACAAAGCCGATACTGGTTCTTAGAGGTTTCTGGAGCAGCCTGCGAACGGATCTACTGGCACCTACAGCCCGACTTCAATCTGTTCCTCATACAGTAGCTTGAAGAATCCAAGACACGAACTAGATGAAGTGAGTCCCTCTTCAAATCAGCAATGTGCTTCCGTTGTCCCTTGATACAATCCAGACTCTGAAGACTCTTTAAGACTTGACATTCCCCTCTGGCTATTGTAAAACCCCATCTATTCTCCACCCCCCATGATTGCTCTTGCTGCTGGGTCTTCATATAAGCTTCTTCATGTCTTTGTTTAACAGATTCTCACTTACAATTATTTACATCTTAGCTCAAAGTCCACTTTGTCTGGAGCCCCTTACTGATGTTGCAGATGAGATTAAGTACCCCCAGAGAACCCTGTGCTACCTGCTGTTGCCTTTATTGAGCATGTCTGATATTGTTGCTTTCACTGCCCGTCTCCCCCATCAGGCTCTGCCCCGCAGGAGAATAAGAACTTCTCTTTCCCACAGACCACTGTATCCCCAGCATGGAGCACAGTGATAGGACACAGAAAGCTCTCTGAAAATGGCTGTGGAATGAACTGACAAATGGGTATTATTATTCCATTTTTACAGAATAGGGAAATAGATTTGTCCAAAGTAGCATGGCTGAGTTAATACTACAGATCAGAGTGACCCCAAACCCCAAAGCCTTTGAGTAGGACAGACCTACTTTCTTCTGCGGGTAGAAAGCAGAAAGCATTCTAGGAGGATTCTGGGCAAGGAAACACATACTGGAAGTGGAACTGTTGCAATTTGAGCTAAAGCTTATGATAGGACATGAAGACATAACACTCTTTATGGTCTGGGTTATAGTTCCCCAAAGTTCTGGTTCCCTTTGTAAAAATTATATTTGGGAGGTATCTGGGTCGTTCAGTTGGTTAAGTGGTCAGCTCTTGGCCTTGGCTCAGGTCAGGGTCTTGAGGTCAAGAGATCACACCCCCCATCTGCCTCTGTGGTCAGTGAGAAGTTTACTTCAGATTTTCTCTCTCTCTCCCTCTGTCTCTCCCTCTAGCTTGTGCTTTTTCTCACCCCCTCTCAAATAGATAAATAAATAAATAAATAAATAAATAAACAAATAAATAAAATCTTTCAAAAAATAAAATTATATCTTGGTTTCCTTTTATTTGTGTAACACTTTATTCGGTATGTTGTAGTGAACACATATGCCAATCTTGTTGGGTTTCCAATAGAAAGTGGAGGAGGAGGAGGATTAAGGAAATAGAAGGCATAGATTCAACCAAATAATTATGTCACATCCCCAAAAGGCAACATAAGCCATTCTTGCCATACACCTTCGTGTCATGAGACCCATGTAGTCTGACAGTATCTCAAGACCCCAGGGATTACTTGGAGGGAGCTGAATACTGAAAGTTATCTGGAATTTATGCTTAAAAATATGCAGAAATGGGGCATCTGGGTGGCTCAGTCTTTAAGCATCTGCCTTTGGCTCAGGTCATGATCCTGGGGTCCTGGGATTAAGCCCACATGAGGCTGCTCTGTGAGAAGCCTGCTTCTCCCTCTGCCTGCCTCTCCTCCTGCTTGTGTTCCCTCTCTTGCTGTGTCTCTCTCTGTCAAATAAACAAAATCTTTTTAAGAAGTATGCAGAAACTAAAATTTTTTTGAATGTTGTGTTTTCAACTTGTAACTTTTACAAGTAATTCTGCCTTTTTAATAGTTTTACAAAAATGTTCTGAAGAGGCTATAAATCTGCCCAATAAATGAAAAAAAATGAAGGCTGTTAAAAATACAGTGATCTTTGGCTTGGTCTGTTTGCTAAAGGAAGGGATTATTTTTGTAGTTTTTAAGAGAGGAAGAGTAGTATGCTTATAATAGAACAGGTATTTCTCAATGTTAGAGGCAGTCAATTTTTTTTAATGTTTGAAATGTGCAGCCTCTAAGAAGCTATATATTTCCAAAGAATGGATATAAGCTTCTCTAAGCTGTCAACAGAAACAGGAATTCTGTTTTACTAGAGGCAAACCTGGAAGTTATTTGGTGGGGGGAAAGGGGCAGGTACATAAATATTGCCATTCTCTCCTGGATGGCATTTAGTCAAGATGTCTAATTGGACAAAGACTAGGTAGGATTTAATTTATGACACTGGAAACTAAAATCCAATGGCTTCCCATCACAACCAGAAAGATGGCATGGCCTTTGCCCTCAATGCTTTCCCTCCTCCCTTATAGAACACTGAGCCCACTGTTCTCTTGCCGCTCTTTGAACACACAAAGCTCGCTCCTCACTTGGGTTCTTCATGCTTGGTCACTCTGCCTGGCGCTCGCTATGCCTTGTTCCCTCACCTTACTCGAGTCTGCTTGAAAATCTCTTTGAAAAGTCTTTCCCTGTCCACCCGATCCAACATAACTTTCCTATCCTTATCACTCTCAGTCCTCCTACTAGTTTTAATTTCATAGAACATGTAGATAACCTGACATTGTGTGTTTGTTGTCTCTTTCACTGGAATGTGAGTTTTATGGGGCAGGAACTTGGAATCGCTATTTTGATCAACACTGTACCCCAGCACTCAGAATATCTGGTGTAAAATAGATGCTTAATAAATATTTGCTGGAAGAATCAATAGATGAAGTAAAATGATAGCACAAATATGGTATCAAAAATTGGACACTAAACATAGCAATAAGGTAGTGGCCTCATGTAACTTTTATTTTTCTTGCCAAATAAAGGTCAGGTAGAAGTCTTTTGCATGGTATTTGTTTTCTATATGGTAGCTCATCATTAAAAGCCAGAAACAACAGATACATCATAGGACATAAAGAAGTGTGAGAACACAGACCTCCTTTGGAATCACAGAAAATCATTGCATCAGGGGCTTTCTTCTCGGTGATGGGTGATGCAGAGACAATAATAGGGAGCAAAGGGCACGTGTGTTCTGTCATTAAGTTTAGTACTTTCCATCCAAATGGCTTCATTAATGCCAAGGTCACCTGACTGAGCACGACATTAGGGAGATCATTGGTCCACAGTCAGTGTAAGCCATAGGGGCATACACATAAGAGCTAAAGGTTGTTTGGTTCTTTTTTCTTTTAATTTCCCTTCTGATAACAGCTAATGTATTTTAAATTAAGTCTCTATAAATCTTCCCAGTGACCTGAACTATCAAAAACTGTGCTAAGCTCTAGAATGACCTGAAGTCATGAGACTGTGATAGAAGGGATGACTAAGAATTGGGCTCCAAAACTCCATTGCTGTTATACACATTTATTCTACACCTCAGCTGAATTATCTTAGTTGTCACCTTCATCTCCTACAAGCAATTTACCCCCAACTGCTGTAGTTCTTCCCAAAATAAATTGTACTTTTACCTTTAGACTACATTCCCAAGGCCTTCATTCTAATTAATCACCTAATGCATGGATTTCCCCATGGCCTCTTCTGTGGAGTGTGTCCTCAATCATGTTCCAAAATCATGTGGATGTGAGTGGCACGAAGAGACAGACAGAAAGTGTGGAAGGGGGTCATCATCCACTGAGTGATTATTATGTGCCAGGTGCTGGGATAAATACATTATTTAACCCCCAGAAATCCCTATTAAATATCACTCCATTTTATGAATCAGAGAATGGAGGTAAAGAGAGGCTAAGAAATTTACCCGAGGTCACACAGCTAACATGTGTCCCGATCATGATAGGACTGAAAGGAAGAAAAGAGGAAAGAAGAAAGGCAGGGAAGAGGTCTGGGGATGCAAATTTGAAGGCTAGTGGGCTTTCCCTTGGCTTTACTGTGCACACAGCACAGTCCATCACCTGGCTCCAGATTGGTCTTCCTCCCTCAAGGTAATCTGTTCAAAGGCATTTGTAGTTCTCCATCACTTCCTTCATCAAGCCCATATTTGTTGATAACAACAGGCAAATGGGAAAACTCTGACCGTGGCACAACCTCTATATCTTGGCTGTTGCTATCCTTCCCTGACCTCAGAACATATGCCTGGATACCTGTGTCCCCTCTACTCATTCATGGAGAGTCATCGTGGCTTCTGTTGCCAGCCAGGAGCCAAGGTCATGTTGACTGTTAACTTTGTTAGCGAATTAAATTGTCTCAGCATCTCTAAGGGGTAAGTCTCACTGTTCCTGCTTTACAGATTAAGAAATTGAGGATCAGAGAGATGCAATCATGTTCTCAAAGTCACCTGGAAAATGAACAAGCAGAAATGAGGACCTTGATTTTCTTACTGAGAGACTAAATGTTGCATTTTTATTCTCTTTCTAAACCCTACTCACATCAAGGCTAATGGAGCTCACTCATTCCATGAAGACTTCATGGAACATATCAAACACTGATCTCTCCCTTATTAGAACTCATTCTGCTCTTGTAATTACTAGTCTGTCTCTTGAAGGCTTCCAAACCACCCTCTTTGTGACAAGGCAATTTCAAGGTCTCTAAGCTCCTCATTCTGTTTCTGTTTTTTTTTTTCCAAACTACATCGCAGACCAAAAACTTTAAAGCCTCCAAGAGGAAAAAAAAACCAAAACATTTCTAAACTCAAGTTAAAGATTTAAATAAAGACCCATATAATTATTCTCTAATGCTGTTTGCTATTTGCAAGTGGGTTTTGTTTCCCTAACTATAGCTTTGCATTTTTTTTGTGAACCAAGTAAAAACTGTGTTCCAAAGTTAATGTTAAGTCCACATTTTGCAATATGAATGCTCTTTCATTCTAAATGGCATAAAATGATAAGATTCTTTATCTTACCTAAAACATACCTGGTTGATTCATAACAAGATCCAGCTGAAGTGATGATAAAATTCAACTACTTGACCACTCAAATTAAAAGTTGAAATTTGAGCAGCTGCCTGATTCCTAGCAGTTGAAGACAAGAGGCTGTCACTCACAGCAGGCATTAGCCATCCACAGAGAAAGCTCCCTGTCCCAACTATTATGTGCTGACAGCATAGGGAGAATGGAGGAGATAATGAGATATCCCATGTCCCACTCCAACACCCAGCACAGTCTTTGGCCAGCTACTCTTGGGGAGAATGTGTGTCATCAAGGCTTCTCACACATTTTTCTCAATTACTTAGCCACCGATTTCTGCAAAGTATCTTCTGAGTTAACCCTAGCTTTGTCATCTCTGCCACTGCCACCTTAACTCTAACCATCACCATTTCTCATGTGGACCACAGAGCCTCTCCTCTGGGCTTCTGGACTCCTGGTCTCACTTTAGTCTGTTGATTTTTTTTTTCTTTTCTTTAGATCTCCTCATCCAATTCCCATGGCCTCCAGACCTCAGGACACAGAAACTTCCAACTGTGAACCAAAGTTAGCTCTGTGTCTTATCCTCCTCCATGTTGGTCTCTAGCCACTCCATCCTACCACACCAGGGAAATAAGTGCATCTGCTATCTCAAGCCTCCCCACCAAGGCAAGGGACAGACTTCCTTCCAGGGACACATTGACTTCCTTTTTCTCTTTTGTAACTCCCTGCTGTGTTTTCTAATGGCTCAGGAACCCCACTCCCTCCCTCCAGGAACCTGCCTCATGTGTCTCCTAACCTCAATTTGGTTAAGTTTCCTTTCTTCTTCCGTAGTTGCCCTGCAGCTTGTCACACCAGTCTGTGGGACTGTCACATGTCTCTCTCCCACTAGATGGGGGACTCTCACTGGGAAGAAATGGACATTCATCATCTCAGTGATGATTATTACAGAGCCTAGAAATTATAACTATGTGCTAAATACACTGCTGATTCATGCTGGAATAAGAGAAGGATGAAGGAAAAAAGGATAGAAAAAAATGCTGTCATTCAGTTGTGGGTATAAAAGAATATATTTTTGTCTACCTATTGATGCTTCAAAGAGGTACAGCTCAAAATATTTTTTTCTTTTGTTAGCAGATAAAACAAGAAAATACTGAACTCATCAAGCTGAAAATTTTTAAGGAAAAAAAACACAATAAAATGGCTACGCATAAGGACTTTAAAACAGAAAATGCATTATCCAAGATATCCTGTAGTCCTTATTTAATTAATCCATTTAGCCATTACCATACCAACTGAAATTAAAGAAAAGTAGGTTCAAAGCCGATTGATTAGGATTTATTTAAGGTGACTGACTTTCTGAAATTGGAATGATGACATTTTATGGTATCTATAAAACTTGCTATTAAGGAGGGCACATGTTGTGCTGAGCACTGGCGTTATAAGCAACCAACGAATGGTTGAACACTACATTCAAAACTAATGATATGCTATATGCTGACTCATTGAACATAATAAAAAAATGTAAAAATGTATAAAAAAACAAAAAAGTGCACTCCAGACCTAACCCAATTCTAAAGTTTAGATGAGTGAATCATAAACCCAACCCCATCATAGCATAAGTTAAAGGAACTTGTATACCTATGTGCCTTCTATATGCTGTTAAATAGAATTAACAACAACAACAAAAAACCAACCAAACAAACAAAAAAACCCAGGGGCCCCTAGGTGGCTCAGTCGGTTAAGCATCTGCCTTCGGTTTAGGTCATGATCCTGGGTTCCTGGGATTGAGCCTCCCTGCTCAGCAAGGTGTCTGCCTCTCCCCCTCCCTCTGCCCTTTCCCCTGCTCTCTCTCTCTCTCAAATAAATAAATAAATAAAATCTTTTAAAAAAGAATTAACAACAAAAAAATGGATTTACTAAAAGCCATGTTGAAGTTAGAATATGTTACACATGTAGTATAATAAATGACACAGCCTCTGAAGAAGAAAGTGTTTAAATAATAGCCTTTCATTTTAAATCACTGAGGATTGGAACCAGAAGGGAAGCTACTATTTATTGGTTTGAAGCCAGCTACTAACCTGTGACTCCTACTGCTTTTCTACAGTCCCTTCCAAAACACCACCCCATTTTTAACAAAATTCTCTTAGTAGAAAGTTGTTATTTTGCAAAGTAAGTTTCTTAATTATTTCATTTTTGAGGAATTTTGAACCTTAGGAAGGTTATCTTTTAATATTTAAAAAACTGAAGTACAGTTTATATGCAGTAAAATACACAGCTTTAAAGCATATAGTTCAATAGGTTTTGACAAGTGCATAAATAAATGCACAAAACCCACACCCCATCAAGATTTAGAAAATTTCTATTCACCCCAAAAGTTCTCTCCTTGTCAGTTCCCAACCCCCCTTCCTACTGGCAACATTCTGATTTTTATCTCTATTGATTAGTTTTCTATCCTGGAATCTCTTATAAATGAGAATAAATTGAATATGTGACAAATGCTATGACTAGAATACACTACTCTTTCCTGTGTGTCTGGCTTCTTTTACTCAGTGTACTGTTCTTCAGAGTTGTCTGTATTTTGTGGGCATTTTTAGTGTATTCTATTTACATTTAAACTAATTATTATTGATAGGGAAGGACTTGTTCTGGACATAAACAAAATGTTTTCTCTGTCTTGTTCTTTTGTCTCTTATTTCTTCTGTTACAGTGTTCCTTCGGTCTCTCTCCCTCTTTTTTTTTTAATATTGACACAATTTAATTTTGACTCCTTTCTCTTTTTCTTTTGTGTACTGGTATATTTGTTAACATTTTTCTGTACACACCCATCACATCACCACATTATCAGCACATGTAGGCACATCTGTGCCTTCTATCACAAATGCCATGCCTTCTATTTCTTATTCTTGTCTAAGCACAGAGGCTATGACCACTAAAACAATACTGATAGAAAAGCTGAGAGTAGACATGCCTATCTCATTCCTAATCATGAGGATAAAGAATAAAAACACCGTAGATTTTTCCTAGGTGCCTTTTATTCTAGTGAGAGAGTTACTATTTTTTGTTAACTGAGAGGTTTTTTTAAAATTAAGAATGGATATTGAATTCTAGTAGATTCTTTTCAGCTATTTTAATGTGTGATTTTTCTACTTTATTTTGTTAATATAATAATATTATAATATATGATAACCTATAGATTGATTTTGAATGTTAAACCAAGTTTTTATTCCTGTAATAAAGCCCACTTAGTCATGATATGTTGTATTTCCTTTTTATTGCTGACTTGAAATGGTAGTATTATGGTAGCAGTATTATATTGACATAGTAGTATTATGCCAACTATTTTTGCACCTACATGCATGAGCAGTAACAGTTTGCAAAATTTTTTGTGTGCCATGACTTTATCAACTTCTTTATCTTGAGGTCATGCTGTGTCTAAAAATTTGGGAACTCCTCCCTTTTCCTTGATTATCTGAAGGAGTTTGTATAAGGTGCTATTATTCCTTAAATTCTGCAGAAACTTACAAGCTAATCTCTCTCAGCCTTCAGTTTTGTTGGAAGGTTTTTGATAATGAATGCAAATCTTATAACAGACATAGGGCAAGTGAAATGTTCACTCTTGTATCTATTTGGGTAATTTATGTCTTTGAAATCATAGATCATTTGATCTAAATTATCAAATATACTGGCATAAAATTGTCCAAAGCATTTCTTCACTATCCCTTTAACTAATGGCTGCAGGAACTGCAGTTATGTTTGTCTTCACATAAGTTTTCTATAGCTGCTGCAATAAATCACAACAAACTTAGTGGCTTTAAATGACGAAGCTTACATTCGTACTGTTCAGGTGGTTAGACTTCTAGAATGTGCATTCTGTAGTTGTCTGATGTAATCTATAAATACCTACTAGGTTATATGGGTTGTTAGTGTAGTTTAAATCTCTTTTTTTACTGATTTTTTTGGTGTTTATTCTATTAGTTATTGAGAAAGGTGTGTTGAAATCCCCAATAATCATGGTTTATTTGTCTGTTATTCCTTTCAGTTCTATTTTGTAACCATGTGTTTGGATTTCTATTATTAGGAGTACCTGTATTTCAGATTTTTATGTCTTATTGATGAATTAACCATTTTATTATTTTAACATGTCCTTATTTGCTTAGAGTAATAGTCCTTATCCTGAGATTTAAATTAAATTAAATTTAATATTTTATATAATATTAATACATTCAATTAAGATTTCTGTGATTGGTGTTTTATACCATTTTACTTTTTCCTACTTATGTTTTTATATTTAACAGGTAGCATGCATTTGAATCTTGCTTTTTAATCATGATTGATAATTTTTCCTTTTTAATTGGTATGTTTAGTCCATTTATACCTAAGGAAAGATTGATATTGTTGTATTTAAGTTTTCCATCTCTCCTTTGTATTTTGTCCCTCTTTTCCTACTTTTTTTTCCGCAGCTAGTTGAGTATATTTTAATGTTTACGTATCTGTTCTTTGGATTAATGTCTATACCTATTTGTTTCATTTTTTATAATTGCTTAAGAGTTTGCATTGAGCATATTTAGCTAGCAACACCTATGTTCAAATAATATCATACCACTTCATGGATGACATAGGATAAATTTTACAAGAGTAAAATTCCAATTTCCTTCTTGTTCTTTGTGAAATTATTGTCTATTTTATTTTTGCATGTTATAAATTATTATTGTTTAAACACCTAAATATTTTATCTTAAGCCATAAATTTATCATATCAAGAGATCTTCATTCCTCTTGTAGATCAGTTTCCATGGAATTATTTTCTTTTAGCTTCAAGAACATAATTTAATATTTACTGTAGTGAAATCTAGCTGGTAATTCATTCTCTAAACCTTTGTCTAAAAATGTATTTATTTCACCTCCATTTTTGAAGAATATATTTTGCTGGTTATAGAACCCTAGACTGATAAGTGTTCCTCTTCCACCCCCTCTTTGCAGCACTTTAAAGATACTGTTCCATTCTGTCCTGGCTTGAATTGTTTTTGATGAGAAACCTAAAGTTTTCTTACTTGGTCCTCTTGATGTAACAAGTCATATTTCTCTGGTTACTTTTGATATTTTATTATTAGTTTTGAAAAATTTAATTAGAATGTGCCATGGAATGGTTTTTCTTTATACTTATTTTTTGAGGGTTCTATTGTTCATTTTGATATGTAGATTTATATTTTTCTTCGCATTTGGAAAATTTCCAATCATTATTATTCAAATGTCTTTTTTCCTTCCACCTCTTTTTAAGAGTCTATGTATATGTTGGAATATTGGACATTTTCCCAAGTTTAGTGAGCCACTGTTTACTGTTTTTCCATCTTTTACCTCTCCATGAAAATATCTGAATAATTTCTCTTGCCTTCTTTTCAAGTTCAGTAATCCTTTATTCTGCAGTATCTAATATCTTATTAAGTAGATCCAGTGACTGTGGAAAGAGCTGAGATGCCTTTCAATAGATGAATGGATAAAGAAGACATGGCCCATATGGAATATTATTCAGCCATCAGAAAGGATGAATGCCCAACTTTTGCATCAACATGGGTGGGACTGGAAGAGATTATGCTAAGTGAAATAAGCCAAGTAGAGAATTATCATATCATATCATGTATCAGTCAACTATCATATGGTTTCACTTACTTGTGGAACATAAGGAATAACATGGAGGACATTAGGGGAAGGAAAGGAAAAGTGAAGGAGGGGAAATCAGAGGGGAAGATGAACCATGAGAGACTGTGGACTTCAAGAAATAAGCTGAGGGTTTGGCGGGCGGGGAGATGAGTAAGCCTGGTGGTGGGTATTAAGGAGGACACATACTGCATGGAGCACTGGGTGTAGGGCATAAATAATGAATCTTGGAATATTGCATCAAAAACTAATGATATATTGTATGGTGACTAACATAACACAATAAAAAATTAGCCATTCAAAAAAAATAGATCCAGTGAATTTCTCATTTCAGACATTATGTCTTTAAGATCTAGAAATTCTTTCTGGTTCTTTTTTTAAAAAATATTTTACATTTACCTTCTTGCGTTCCCTAAGTATTCTCTTACTGCACATAACTTTTCATTTGAATCCTTGAAATGAGATGACAGTTGCTTGAAAACCTTGTCCCCTAATTCCAACATCTGCAAGTCCATTAGTCTGTTTCTTTGTTTTTCCTTGTGTTTACGATTCACATTTTCCTCCTTCTTCACATATCTAGTTACTATGTGTAACATATTATGAATACTCTGTTGAGAGTAGTGATTTTGTTGACTTCCTTTTAAGAGTCAAAGAAGACTTTTCATTTACTGGTGAAGCTTTTTCTTGTCAAGTCTCTCTTAAGGCCTTTTTAGGGTTTGTTACAGTAGTCCTTGTTCCAGGGATAGGTTAGCCCTCCTCTTAGTGGCCTAAGATTTTAACGGAATTTTTGTATGTTCTTTACTCTGGCTATTCAGAACTCCAATATACCCCAGCCCTGGGTAACCTCTGAAGTCTTTATTGATCTCACCTACCTGGTGTTTCTTTCCTGGTAGACGTCAGGCGGTCTCATCCTATGCATGTGAAATGTAGTATTCAGCTAAAGACTCAAAAGGAGATTTGTAGAAAGCTTTCTCTGAACAGCTCCCTACTTCCCAGTATTCTGCCCTGCAAAATCCCACACCTCAATAGTTCCTAAATTTCTGTCAGTATTCTCCACCCAGGAAGATCACTGTTATCTACTTGCGCTCTGTATCCCTCTGCCATTGTTTGGAATGTGCCCCAGGCAGAAATCTGGCGTAAATTTTGGAGCTCAACCTATATACTTCCATTTTCTCAAGAATCACAACCCTCCACTTCCTGTTCCATGGCCTGGGAATGGTTGTTTTATAAAATTTTCCCCAGTTTTATAGGTTGTTTTTTTCATGGTAGGAGTACAAATCCATTACCTGTTACTGTTTGATGGCCCCATTCAATAAATGTTATTCTTTTTTTTTTTTTTTTTTCGCTTGAGCCAAAATCTGCCTCCCTGAACTTTCCAACCATTTCAGTTGGTTCCGTGTTTTGGAATACCCTCACAATGCTTCTTACTATAGTGCTTTTAACGTATGTTATTGATGCAAAGAATCCAATCCCAATTCACTACCTCAAGGACTTTGATCCTGTAATTATCTCCTCTTTATCTTTAGCACTTGTTTCTCTCCTCTCTACTGACTCACTCCCATTGGCATGTAAGTTTCTCTTGTCCCATGACCCATGTCCTCTTCAACTTCCTCTCTGGTTTTCGGCCTCCCATCGTAGCAATGTCTCTGAAAATTTTAAATAATTGTACACACTTCCTTGAATTCCCACACATTTATTCATCTCCCTCTCCATTCATTAGCCCCACTAATCAGACATTCTCTGCAACCACACCACTCTTCATGGTCATAAACAATGTTGATCTCCCTAAACCAAATGACCAACTCTTATATTTCCTTTTTCTATTTCCAGTGGGATTTTATACAAATTATTACCTATGTTTCTTGATATATTTATTAATTTGCTTCCAGGGCACCACTTACTGGACATCTTTTTACTCTACAGGCTTCTCCTTTTCCCTGTTTCTTTTCTTGATTCCTGGAACTTCAAATGCTGGAATGTTTTGGGTCTGGACCCTCTTGTTTTTCCCACATCATTGTTCACCATGTCACTGCTATTCTTTGCTTCTTCTCCACTTCTGTTAAAGACTTCTATTAACCAACACATGTGATTCCTCTCATTTGCAACATTCACTTTATAAACTTTTTTTTTTTTTTTTTGCTTTGCCTCTGAAAGATATTGCAAACTTGATTCCTTCCTTTTACTTTAACCATTGCCACCTTCATTCAGGGCACTTTTTGTCTTACCCGAACTTCCAAAATGGACTCTTAATGACTACCCTTACTATCTGGACCAGTTCATTCTTCAAACAACTGCTAGTGTTATAGTTAACAAGATAAATCAGGCCATGTCATGGACCTGGTTAACGTCACTAATGACATCTCCTCACATTTAGGAAAAAAGTCCAGACTTCTAAAATAGCTGCATATTCAAATAATCCAGGGTGTTAGGACTTGACCTTGCTGTATGCTAAGTCAACTTGGGGTTTTTTTTTAAGATTTTATTTATTTATTTGACAGACATAGATCACAAGTAGGCGGAGAGGCAGGCAGAGAGAGAGAGGGGGAAGCAGGCTCCCTGCCAAGCAGAGAGCCCGATGCAGGGCTCAATCCCAGGACCCTGAGATCACGACCCAAGCTGAAGGCAGAGGCTTAACCCACTGAGCCACCCAGGTGCCTCAACGTGGGGGTTTTACTAATGCCTGGGTCCCACCTCCAAAGATGGCTATTTAGTTAGTTTGGGTTGCAACACAGACAATAAGAATTTTAAATCTCCCCGTGTAATTCTAATGTGTGATAAAACTTGAGAAACACCAATAGGTGATTTTGGGGGGAAATTAAAAGGAATACCCCAAAGATCTGAATGACGGATCTACTCCCAAAGGTTATGTTTCAATTAGACTTAACTGGGGCCAGAAAAGAATTATCAGTGTTTTCTTAAATCTGTTAAGAGATTCTATGGTTAAGTCTAGATTAAGGGTTACTGTCCCACATTATCTTGTCCTTGACCACTTCTCCAACCACTGACCTGCTTGTGAAGCACATTCCTTTTATCAGAATTATCTTACCTCATTGGTGATTTAATGCTAAGTTCACAGAAGTTCATTCGACATATTTGAAGAATAAGCACGTGGAGCCACTAATCAGATTGTGATCAAACATATCACCCCTGATGGCTGGGCTCAACTTCAGTTCATCTGACCTTTGCCCTGGGTTACCTTCCCTACAAGGGCAAGTGATACAAACAACATCGTGTACATTTTTGTCCAACATTCTGTTTTCTGACTTGCATCCCTCAGAGCACATTCTTCAGGAGACAGGCTGATGTACTGCTTTGCCCTTCACAAATGCTAATAAGAGTCAATTCCTCTTATAAGAAAACATTTGGGAAATGGATACCACACTGGCTCCCATTTTTATTTATCTTCAAAAAATGAGAAAGAAATTCATGTATTCCTATTCTTATACTCAAAAGCGCAAGGTAGAAAGAGAAAAAAAATATCACTTGTATATTTAGTTTGTATGTGACTGAAAATATATTTTCTTGCTCAGGGAAAATCTTTTCTTTTTACAAATACAAAGTTGGTTTCTTCATATAAAATCTAAATATGCTTCAGTCTCTTTTGTTGGCAAGTACATAGAAAGTACATTACTCTTCAGCTGGAAAGGGAGAGATGTCATGAGGACACGGTCCAAAGATTAAGGAAGGACAGGAATCTGTTGTTCAGGAAGAATCTGCTCAGATCTATCAACTATCTGGAAAATGATGGAAATCAACCTCTCTGAACAGTTACTCTGAGATCCCAATATTTGGAGACTTTAAAATGCAAATAATCAGCATTAACATAAGCCTTTAATTTTACACAGTTGCTTTTGCAATGTGGGTAAGAACTATACTAGGGCATGAATGAATGTAGCTCTTGGAGAATCATAAGATCACATGTCAGTGCCCAACAGACTTTACAGAATACTAGCTGCTCATTTTGCAGACGAAGAGTGAAGCGTTCCTGGGAATTTGGTGACAAGAATACAGATTTGAAATAAGAGAAATAAATGCTTACATTTTAGATGCATTGAGTCCCCTGCCAATATTTTTTACAAGCTAGACCTCCCATTTTAATTTCTAAATAAATAATCCCCTGTTTTGTTTAATTTAATAAGTGTTGTTACAGCCTCCTTAATTAATGAGAGGTATAACGCTAAACAGACGAGAGGAGCAAAATATATTTCTAAATTGAAACTAACTTCACATTTCTAAAGCTAAAACAAAAAAATACAAGAAGTTACTTTTTGCTATGTGTCAACTGTACTTCAGTAAAACGAATTTAAAAAGTCACTATTTTATGAAACTCTAGAAAAAGTGTGATCTGACAAAGAATATTTGACATTTTTAAAGCCATCAACCTAAAAATAATATTATAGAAAGTGCTAAGTAGAATAAACACAATACAGCAGGAGCTCATGAACTTTTGGGGCCAATGTAGGGAAAGCCTAGCTCATTCATTTAATCCTGCTCCCACCTCTTCCTGCACACATTTCTTAGTTGCTAATTATTTGGAGCTTCATATTTTAAGTAAATAAAACCTTGGTTTAGTGTTAGTGGAGTTTGTAGTGGGGTTTAATTTAGTGGGATGACAGCATCTATGTCATTCTATGAATTCTTATTATTTTCCTGTTATTTCAAGCGAACGCTCTCTGTGAGCATTGTTGAATTGGGCTGCATTGATGCCATGCATCTTGTGTTCCTGTCCTTACCTCTCACGATCAACTGACTTTGGTGCTCCACCGCGGCGGCCTCATTCCGGGCGATGCAGGTGTAATTCCCATTGTGCATAAGGGAGAGATTGGAAATCCGCAAGGAGCTTGTGAAGTCAATGTTGTCGATGGTCACCCCGAGGCTTGCTGGGATTGGCCGGCCGTCCTTCTGCCAGGTGATTGTGATGGGCAAGTCCCCTGAGACCACAACACATGGGATAAAGACCCGCTGTCCAATGGAGAATCTTGGAAACTCAAAAGGTTGGATAAAAGGAGGAACTGAAATAAAGAAGAGAAAACATAAGAGAGGAAGGAGGGTGACAAACTGCATGTATGCTCTCCATTCTCTCTTCCTTCCACCCTCTTGCATAACATTGAGAGAGGAACACAGTCACTGTATTCAGATGTAGACCATAAGTACAAGAAGTAGGAGAAGAGTGAAATTGTGCTATCCTGCTACTTGATTTTTCTCTTCCTTCTAAATGAAAATCATGGCCTGATTTATACCTCGGCAAACATGCTTAATTTATTTCGATAAACTTTTTAGAAAATAATCATTTTTGAATGAAAATATTTCTGACTCTGCACTCTTACATGAGTAAATGCTGTGAAAGAGGCATTTGGGTTTGGTTTCCCTTAGAAGCTTTTGAAAATTATGTGTACAAGAAAAGATTTCTTTCCTGCTTCTCTAATACTAGCACAGTCATTACCATCCCCCCTTTAATGCATTCCATGCCTTGCTAATAGGTGTACTTTAAGCCTGTTCAAGAAGGGATTCTAATTTCATTGTTAAACTTTTTCTCTGTTTCTTCCTTTCTTTCTTTCTTTCTTTCTTTTCTTTTCTTTTTTTTTTTTAGGACTAACATCTAACAAATAGCAAATGTCAATGAAAGAGACTTATTTTATGTTAGGATAATCACATCTCTACTCTGTACTCATCAATTTTGCACATTCCACATTAAATGATGAACTGATCCATGGTCAGTTTTCTCTGCTGTTATGTGTTGTTAATGAGGACAAGGTTATAGCCTTCAACCTGGCCAGCCATGGAGACAGCCAAGCTCAGTCTGGAAAGCTCTTTTCTGATTTAATTTCCCTGATAAACTCCTGTTCACCTTCTCACCTCAGGACCATTTTTCTCAGGAGCTTCCTGGATGGTCTCACCTAACGCTTAAAATGGAGCCAGAGAAGCCAACTTTGAATCCTACCCTGGTCACTTATGGCTGGTGGGATCATGAGCAAGTTATCAATGTGGTCTTCCTATCAACCATATGGGGTTGTTATGCATAGTTTCATTTTGTAGATGGGGAAACTGATTCTTAAATACATGACTTTGCCCTTGGCCATAAAGCTAGTTCGCTAAAGAGTGAGAGCTCAGACCTTATCAATTTTATTTTATATTTTATTTTTTTATTAATATGTAATGTATTATTAGCCCCAGGGTACAGGTCTGTGAATCGCCAGGTTTACACATTTCACAGCACTCACCATAGCACATACCTTCCCCAATGTCTATAACCCCACCACCCTCTCCCTACCGCCCTCCCCCTGGCAACCCACACTTTCTTTTGTGAGAATAAGAGTCTTTTATGGTTTGTCTCCCTCCCAATCCCATCTTGTTTCATTTATTCTTTTCCTATCCCCCAAAACCTCCACGTTGCATATCAACTTCCTCATATCAGGGAGATCATATGATAGTTGTCTTTCTCTGATTGACTTATTTTGCTCAGCGTAATATCCTCTAGTTCCATTCACATCATCACAAATGACAAGGTTTCATTCCTTTTGATGGCTGCATAGTATTCCATTATATATATATGTGTGCATATATATATATGTATATCACATCTTCTTTATCCATTCATTTGTTGATGGACATCTAGGTTCTTTCCATACTTTGGCTATTGTGGACATTGCTGCTATATACATTCAGGTGCACATGCCCCTTCAGATCACTACATTTGTATCTTTATAGTCAATACCCAGTAGTGCAATTGCTGGGTCGTAGGGTAGCTCTATTATCAACTTTTTGAGGAACCTTCATGCTGTTTTCCAGAGTGGTTGCACCAGCTTGCATTCCCACCAACAGTGTAGGAGGGTTCCCCTTTCTCCGCATCCTCGCCAGCATCTCTCATTTCCTGACTTGTTAATTTTAGCCATTCTGACTGGTGTGAGGTGGTATCTTGTTGTGGTTTTGATTTGTACTTCCCTGATGCTGAATAATGTGGAGCAGTTTTTCATGTGTCTTTTGGCCATCTGGATGTCTTCTTTGCAGAAATGTCTGTTCATGTCCTCTGCCCATTTCTTGATCAGATTATTTGTTCTTTGGGTGCTGAGTTTGATAAGTTCTTTATAGATTTTGGATAGTAGCCCTTTGTCTGATATGTCATTTGCAAATATCTTCTCCCATTCTGTTAGTTGTCTTTGGTTTTGCTAACTGTTTCCTATGCTGTGCAAAAGCTTTTGATCTTGATGAAGTCCCAATAGCTCATTTTTGCCCTTGCTTCCCTTTCCTTTGCCAATATTCCTAGGAAGAAGTTGCTGTGGCTGAGGTCGAAGAGATTGCTGCCTATGTTCTCCTCAAGGATTTTGATGGATTCCTGTCTCACACTGAGGTCCTCCATCCATTTCGAGTCTATTTTCATGTGTGGTGTAAGGAAATGGTCCAATTTCATTTTCTGCATGCGGCTGTCCAATTTTCCCAACACCTTTTGTTGAAGAGGCTGTCTTTTTTCCATTGGATATTCTTTCCTGCTTTGTTCAAGATAAGTTGACCATAGAGTTGAGGGTCTATTTCTGGGCTCTCTATTCTGTTCCATTGGTCTATGTGTCTGTTTCTGTGCCAGTACCACACTGTCTTGATGATGACAGCTTTGTAATAGAGCTTGAAGTTTGGAATTGTGATGCCACCAGCTTTGGCTTTCTTTTTCAATATTGCTCTGGCTATTCAAGGTCCTTTCATATAAATTTTATATGAAATATAAATTTCATTTATATTTATATAATTTTATATAAATTATATAAATTTTAGGATTATTTGTTCCGTTTCTTTGAAAAAAATGGATGGGATTTTGATAGGTATTGCATTAAGTGTGTAGATTGCTTTAGGTAGCATAGTCATTTTCACAATATTTGCTCTTCCAACCTATGAGCATGGAACATTTTTCCATTTCTTTGTGTCTTCTGCAATTTATTTCATGAGTACTTTATAGTTTTCTGAGTATAGATTCTTTGCCTCTATAATTAATTAATTATAATTAGGTTATATAAATTATAATTATAGTTAGGTTAATTCCTAGGTATCTTATGGTTTTGGGTGTAATTGTAAATGGAATTGACTCCTTAATTTCTCTTTCTTCTGTCTTGTTGTTGGTGTAAAGAAATGCAACTGATTTCTGTACATTGATTTTATATCCTGACACTTTACTGAATTCCTGTATAAGTTCTAGCAGATTTGGAGTGGAGCCTTTTGGGTTTTCCACATATAGTATCATATCATCTGCAAAGAGTGATAGTTTGACCTCTTTGCCGATTTGGATGCCTTTAATTTCTTTTTGTTGTCTGATTGTTGAGGTTAGGACTTCTAGTACTATGTTGAATAGCAGTGGTGATAATGGGCATCCCTGCCGTGTTCCTGACCTTAGTGGAAAAGCTTTCAGTTTTTCTCCATTGAGAATGATATTTGCTGTGGGTTTTTTCATAGATGGCTTTGATGATATTGAGGTATGTGTGCACTATCCCTACACTTTGAAGAGTTATGATCAGGAAAGGATGCTGTACTTTGTCAAATGTTTTTTCAGCATCTATTGAGAGTATCATATGGTTCTTGTTCTTTCTTTTATTAATGTATTGTATCAAACTGATTGATTTGCAGATGTTGAACCAAACTTGCAGCCCTGGAATAAATCCCACTTGGTCGTGGTAAATAATCCTTTTAATGTCCTGTTGGATCCTATTGGCTAGTATTTTGGTGAGAATTTTCACATCTGTGTTGATCAAGGATATTGGTCTGTAATTCTCTTTTTTGATAGGATCTTTATCTGGTTTTGGGATCAAGGTAATGCTGGCCTCATAAAATGAGTTTGGAAGTTTCCCTTCCATTTCTATTTTTTGGAACAGTTTCAGGAGAATAGGAATTAATTCTTTAAATGTTTGGTAGAATTCCCCTGGAAAGCCATCTGGCCCTGGGCTCTTGTCTATTGGGAGGTTTTTGATGACTGCTTCAGTCTCCTTACTGGTTATGGGCCTATTCAGGTTTTCTCATTCTTCCTGGTTCAGTTTTGGCAGTTTATATGTCTCTAGGAATGTATCCATTTCTTCCAGATTGTCAAATTTGCTGGCTTATAGTCGTTCATAATATGTTCTTATAATTGTTTGTATTTCTTTGGTGTTGGTTGTGATCTCTCCTCTTTCATTCATGATTTTATTAATTTGTATCCTTTCTCTTTTCTTTTTGATAAGTCTGGCCAGGGGCTTATAAATCTTATTAATTCAAAGAACCAACTCCTAGTTTTGTTGATTTGTTCTATTGTTTTTTTGTTTGTTTGTTTTTGTTGTTGTTGTTTGTTTGTTTCTATTTCATTGATTTCTGCTCTGATCTTTATTATTTCCCTTCTCCTGCTGGGTTTAGGCTTTCTTTGTTGTTCTTTCTCCAGCTCCTTTAGGTGTAGGGTTAGGTTGTGTATTTGAGACCTTTCTTGTTTCTTGAGAAAGGCTTGTATCGCTATATATTTTCCTCTCAGGACTGCCTTTGCTGTGTCCCACAGATTTTGAACCATTGTGTTTTCATTATCATTTGTTTCCATGATTTTTTTTCAATTCTTCTTTAATTTTCTGGTTGACCCATTCATTCTTGAGAAGGATGCTCTTTAGTCTCCATGTATTTGGGTTCTTTCCAAATTTCCTCTTGTGATTGTATTCTGTTGCTTTGGGATGGAATGTTCTGAGTATATCTGTGATGTCCATCTGGCCCAGTGTGTCATTTAAGGCCTTTATTTACTTGTTGATCTTTTGCTTGGATGATCTGTCCATTTCAGTGAGGGGAGCGTTAAAGTCCCCTACTATTATTGTATTATTGTCAATGTGTTTCTTTGATTTTGTTATTAATTGGTTTATATAGTTGGCTGCTCCCATGTTAGGGACATAGATATTTAAAATTGTTAGATCTTCTTGTTGGAAAGACCCTTTGAGTAAGATATAGTGTCCCTCCTTATCTCTTATTATAGTCTTTGGCTTAAAATCTAATTGCTCTGATATAAGGATTGCCACCCCAGCTTTCTTCTGATGTCCATTAGCATGGTAAATTGTTTTCCACCCCCTCACTTTAAATCTGAAGGTGTCTTTGGGTTTAAAATGAGTTTCTTGTAGATAGTCTTGTAGATATTGATAGGTTTTGGTTTTTTATCCATTCTGATACCCTGTGTCTTTTGATTGGGGCATTTAGCCCACTTACATTCAGGGTAACTATTGAGAGATATGAATTTAGTGCCATTGTATTACCTGTGAGGTGACTATTACTGTATATTGTCTCTGTTCCCAGTTTTATCTTATTTTATTTGCATATTTGGAAATATGCAAGATTTTCAACTGCAAATATTTAGCATGCAAAAAGTTAAGACCAGTTACTGTACCAGATGATTTCATAGAATGAAATCATTAAATAGCAGGATATCTACAGAATTTGTTCACTAATCAATTATAGGTACATTTCAATAATCAACTTGGGGAAGATTTAAGAGATCAAACTGAGAAACATCTGAATGGAAGGGTGCCTGTATGGCTCAGCCATTAAGCATCTGCCTTCGGCTCAGATCATGATCCCAGGTGCATTGGGTTCCCTACTTGAAGGGATGCCTGCTTCTCCCTCTCCCACTTCCCCTGTTTGTGTTCCCACTCGTTCTATCTCTCTCTCTCTCTCTGTCAACTAAATAAATAAATAAAATCTTAAAAGAAAAAAAAGAAAAATCTGAATGGAAACCATCCATTGAGCTCCTGGTATGTGCTTGACGACTCTGTGTGCTGGGCATACAGCAATAAACATAGTACACCAGTCTCTGTCTGGTGGAGCTTTTATATGCAGTCATAGGCAGCAGAGGTCAATAGAGCAGAGCTGTGGCTACTCTGCTATTTAATATTATTACTATTATTATTACTATATGCTTTCAAAAGCATTTAGGAGTGAGAACACGGAACTGCAAATACAGCCAGAGTTAGATAGACTAGTGAGTCAATGGCTCAAGTTAGGTCTGACCAGAGAAACAAGCAAACAAGCAACTTAAGGTGCAGTGCATTTCATGTCAAAACTGCTGAATGCTGACAGTTTGCTGATTTTCAATGGAAAGTTAGAGTTTTGGATCTGCAGTGAGTTGATCTGACACAGGAGGAAAAAAATCTCGGGATGAGCTTTCTACCTGGGGCTGGTGGAAAAGATCAGGTTGGATTAGGCTACGATTATTCACAATTGATATTAGGCAGGAAAAGTGCCAACTTGTAGCAAAAGTGCTCATATTTCTCTGTTGCCCCAAATGGCATAAGTATTTATTATTGATGTACATATTATTAATGCTTAATAAACTACCTTTTCTTAAATAAGTAAATACATTTCCTCTTGTTCGGTTCCTTACACATCAAAACTTGGTTGTCAGTCTACTTAGACAAATCTAGGCACTCAGACAAACTAGGCTTGGTGTTTGTTATCTGAATTGCAGATCATTTTTGTTTTTAAGATGAGAACCCTGGACCCAGACTACCTGGGCTTAAATACAGCTGTGCAGCTAACTAACATTTTCAACCCCATTCTGTGTCTGTTTCCTTACATGTGGAAGGAAGGGGTTGTTGTGAAGAATGGATAAGTTAGCAGGGGGTTAACAAACTTCCAAGGACACCTGAATCCGTTGTTTAGCACAGGTTCTAATTTGTGAGCCTTAAAGAAGAGGAAAAAACCAAAACAGTCAAGTTGAAAGATCATTTGGCAAGAGAAAGGACTCCATTTCTACCAGTTATAGTAGGGAGAAGAAAAATATAAGGATTTACTTTCTATTCCCCAGATCAAGAAAGAAAGTTAAGACATAGCATACTCTCAATCTATTATTGAATGAGAACACAATATGTAGGATGTATAATATAAATGATTATTAAATATAAGGATGTCTGCTTCTGAGAGCAAAAGAAAGTTGTAGAACAGAGAAAGAGCAGGTGCATGCTATTTTCAAGAATGAAGGCAAGAAGTAGCTACTGAGAAATCATTTGTTTGATTGTTTAAAGGCAAGTGCACCCGAGTTGGGGAGAGGAGCAGAGAGAGAGGGAGGGAGAATCTTAAGCAAGCTCCACACTCAATGTGCAGCCAACCATGGGGCTCAATCTCATGACCTTGAGATCATGACCTGAGCCTAAATCAAGAGTCGGATGCTTAACTAAAGAGCCACACAGGTTCTTCAAGAAGATTCATCATTTAAAAAGAAAACAAAAACAAATTCTACCCTTTCAAAATTTCTGGAATTCATTGGTTTATAGAATTCTAAGGGATATAATCATAGTTCCAGGAGTAAATTTCAGAATCTGAACCCCAGAGAAACACTCCTGATGACCCATACCTAAAGACCTACACCTCCAATGCAGTGAAAACAAGCATCAGGAAGCCCATGTGCTCACTCTCAACTGTGAATTGAGAGTGACTCAACTCTCAACTCTCAAACAAGAATCCCTTCCTTTCAACATAGTGTTTTAACTATCACAACACTCAGATGTCTCATTCTTAGCCTAAACCCAATGCTGAGAATGCAGATGTGCTCATGTGGGCTCATTGAGAAGGCAGAGTTTACAAACAAGGGGACCAGACATAAACTTTATAAAGAGTAGACACAAGAACACAACATGCACAGCAGCTGGGGGACACTGCCCTTAATTGCCAGTGTGTTTACAACTAATACACAATCACAGTATATAAATAAAGTAAGTACTTCATTACATACTCCAAATCACAAGTTAGATTTAATGTATTAAATGGAAAAAATGTATATCAAAAACATTTTACAATACAGCCAGCCAAGGGGTGCCTGAATGGCTCAGTCAGCCATAGTGTCTGCCTTTGGCTCAGGTCATGATCCTGGGGTCTTGGGATTGAGCCCTGCATTGGGATACTGCTCAGTGGGGCACCTGCTTCTCCCTCTGCCTCTGCTGCTCTCCCAGCTTATGCTCTCTCTCCATCTCTTTCTCTTTCTCTCAAATAAACAAAGAAATAAACAAACAAATGAATAAATAAAATCTTTTTTAAAAAGGTAAAAGAAAATACCAGCCAGCCAAGAATGCTGCATCCAGCAAAACTATAATTCAAAAAGAAATTTTTGTCTATTACTGAGAGTGGTGTGTTAAGATTCCCTACTATTAATGTATTCATATCAACATGACTCTTTTATCTTGATTAACAATTGTCTTATGTAGTTGGCTGCTCCCATATTGTGGGCATAAATATTTACAATTGTTAGATCTTCTTGAGGGATAGACTCTTTAAGAATGATGTAGTGTCCTTCTGTATCTCTGACTATAGTCTTAAGTTTAAAATCTAGTTTATCTGATATGAGAATTGCTACCCAGCCTTCTTTTGAGGCCCAACGGCATGAAAGATGCTTCTCCATTCCTTCACTTTCAGTTTTTTAAAACTTTTATATTTTAAATTTTATTTTATTTTTTTCAGTGTTCCAAGATTCATTGTTTACGCACCACACCCGTGCTCCATGCAATACGTATCCTCCTTAATACCCACCACCAGGCTCATCTATCTCCCCACCCTCCTCCCCTCTAAAACCCTCAGTGTGTTCCTCAGAGTCCACAGTCTCTCACGGTTCATCTCCCCCTCTGATTTCTACCCCTTCAAATTTCCTTTCCTTCTTGTAATGTCCTCCATGTTATTTCTTATGCTCCACAAGTAAGTTGAAACCATATGATAATTGACTCTCTCTGTTTGACTTATTTCCCTCAGCATAATCTCCTCCAGTCCCATCCATGTTGATGCAAAAGCTGGGCATTCACCCTTTCTGATGGCTGAGTAATATTCCATTGTTTATATGGACTATATCTTCTTTATCCCTTCACCTGTTGAAGGACATCTTGGTTCTTTCCACAGTTTGGTGATTATGGCCATTGCTACTATGAACACTGGGGTACAGATTGCCCTTCTTTTTACTACCTCTGTATCTTTGGGGTAAATACCCAGTAGTGCAATTGCAGGGTCATAGGGAAACTCTATTTTTAATTTCTTGAGGAATCTCCACAGTGTTTTCCAAAGTGGCTGCACCAACTTGGATTCCCACCAACAGTGTAAGAGGGTTCCCCTTTCTCCACATCCTCTCAAGCACTTGTTGTTTCCTGTCTTGTTAATTTTGGCCATTCTAACTGAGAGACAGACTTTCCCAGATAAACATAACAGAAGTTCACCTCTAGGGCTGTCCTATAAGATATATTAAAGGAATTAGTTCAATCTCGTTATTAGATATTGGTCTATTCAGGTTGTCAGTTTCTTCCTTGTTCAATTTTGGAAGTTTATAGTTTTCCAGGAATGCATCCATTTCATCTAGGTTGCTTAACTTATTGGCTTATAACTGTTGATAATAACTTCTGATGATTGTTTCTATTTCCTTGGTGTTAGTTGTGATCTCTCCCTTTTCATTCATAATTTTATTAATTTGGGCCTTCTCTCTTTTCTTTTGGAATAGTTTGGCCAATGGTTTATCAATCTTATTGATTCTTTCAAAAAATCAGCTTCTAGTTTCATCGATGCATTCTGCTGTATCTCTAGTTTCTATCTCATTGATCTCTGCTCTAATCTTGATTATTTCCCTTCTTGTGTGTGGAGTTGGCTTAATTTGTTGTTGATTCTCCAGTTTTTTAAGTTGTAGAGACAGCTGGTATATTCTGGACTTTTCAATTTTTTTGAAGGAGGCTTGGATGGCTAAGTATTTCCCCTTTAGGACTGCCTTTGCTGTATCCCATAGGTTTTGGACTGAAGTGTCTTCATTCTCATTAATTTCCATGAATTGTTTAAGTTCTTCTTTGATCTCCTGGTTGATCCAAGCATTCTTAAGCAAGGTGGTCTTTAGCTTCCAGGTGTTTGAGTTCTTCCAAAGCAGTGATCAAAAACCTCCCAAAAAACAAGAGCCCAGGACCTGATGGATTCCCAGGGCAATGCTACCAAACTTTCAAAGAATAAATAACACCTATTCTCCTGAAGCTATTTCAAAAAATTGAAGCAGAAGAAAAACTTCCAGACTCTTTATGAAGCCAGCATTACCCTGACCCCCAAACCAAGCAAAGACCCCACCAAGAAGGAGAATTTCAGACCAATATCATTGATAAATATGAATGCTAAGATTCTCAACAAGATCCTAGAAAATAGGATCCAACAGCACATTAAAACGTTTATCCACCATGACCAGGTGGGATTCATCCCTGGGTTGCAAGGATGGTTCAACATTCACAGATCAATCAATGTGAGAGAACAAATCAATAAGAGAAGAGAAAAGAACCACATGGTCCTCTCAATTGATGCAGAAAAAGCATTTGACAAAATCCAGCATCCATTCCTGAATAAAATGCTTCAAAATATATTGACTTCATAAACTTCCTGAACTTCATAAAATCTATTTATGAAAAACCCACAACCAATATCATCCTCAATGGGAAAAAAGCTCACAGCCTTCCCGTTGAGATCAGGAACATGACAAGGATGCCCACTCTCACCACTCTTGTTCAACATAGTATTAGAAGTCCTAGCAACAGCAATCAGACAACAAAGAGAAATAAAAGGTATCCAAATTGGCAATGAAGAAGTCAAACTCTCTCTCTTCACAGATGACATGATACCTTATATGGACTCCACCCCCAAACTACTAGAACTCATACAGCAATTCAGTAATGTGGCAGGATACAAAGTTAATGTACAGAAATCAGTTTCTTTCTTATACACTAACAATGAAAACACAGAAAGGGAAAATAGAGAATCTATTCCATTTACTATAGCACCAAGAACCATAAGATACCTGGGAATAGACCTAACCAAAGAGGTAAAGGATCTGTACTCGAGGAACCACAGAACACTCATGAAGAAATCAACGAAGACACAAAAAGATGGAAGACCATTTCATGCTCTTGGATCAGAAGAATAAACATTGTTAAAATGTCTATACTGCCTAGAGCAATCTTTACTTTTAATGCCATTCCAATCAAAATTCCACCAGTATTTTTCAAAGAGATGGAGCAAATAATCTTAAAATTTGTATGGAATCAGAAGAGACCCCGAATTGCTAAGGAAATGTTGAAAAGGAAAAACAAAACTGGGGGCATCACGTTGCCTGATTTCAAGCTTTACTACAAAACTGTGATCACCAAGACAGCATGGTACTGGCATAAAAACAGACACATAGACCAGTGGAACAGAGTAGAGAGCCCAAAAATGGACCCTCAACTCTATGGTCAAATAATCTTTGATAAAGCAGGAAAAAAATATATAGTGGAAAAAAGACAGTCTCTTCAATAAGTGGTGCTGGGAAAATTGGACAACTATATGTAGAAGAATGAAACTCGACCATTCTCTTACACCATATACAAGATAAACTCAAAATGGATAAAAGACCTCAACGTGAGACAGGAATCCATCAGAATCCTAGAGGAGAACATAGGCAGTAACCTCTTTGATATCAGCCACAACAACTTCTTTCAAGATATGTCTCCAAAGGCAAAGGAAACAAAAGCAAAAATGAACTTTTGGGACTTCATCAAGATCAAAAGCTTCTGCACAGCAAAGGAAACAGTCAACAAAACAAAGAGGCAACCCACGGAATGGGAGAAGATATTTCCAAATGACAGTACAGACAAAAGGCTGATATCCAGTATCTGTAAAGAATTTCTCTAACTCAACACACACAAAACAGATAATCATGTCAAAAAATGGGCAGAAGACATGAACAGACACTTCTCCAATGAAGACATACAAATGGTTATCAGGCACATGAAAAAATGCTCATCATCACTAGCCATCAGGGAGATTCAAATGAAAACTACATTGAGATACCACCTTACACCAGTTAGAATGGCCAAAATTAGCAAGACAGGAAAGAACATGTGTTGGAGAGGATGTGGAGAAAGGGGAACCCTCTTACACTGTTGGTGGGAATGCAAGTTGGTGCAGCCACTTTGGAAAACAGTGTGAAGATTCCTTAAGAAATTAAAAATAGAGCTTCCCTATGACCCTGCAATTGCATTACTGGGTATTTACCCCAAAGATACAGATGTAGTGAAAAGAAGGGCCATCTGTACCCCAATGTTCATAGCAGCAATGGCCACAGTCACCAAACTGTGGAAAAACCAAGATGCCCTTCAACGGATGAATGGATAAGGAAGATGTGGTCCATATACACTACGGAGCATTATGCCTCCATCAGAAAGGATGAGTACCCAACTTTTGTATCAATATGGACGGGGCTAGGGGCGCCTGGGTGGCTCAGTGGGTTAAAGCCTCTGCCTTCGGCTCAGGTCATGATCTTGGGGTCCTGGGATCGAGCCCCACATCAGGCTCTCTGCTCGGCATTGAGCCTACTCCCTCCTCTCTCTGCCTGCTTCTCTGCCTACTTGCAATCTCTGTCTGTCAAATAAATAAATAAAACCTTTAAAAAATATGGACGGGGCTAGTAGAGATTATGCTGAGTGAAATAAGTCAAGCAGAGAGAGTCAGTTATCATATGGTTTCACTTATTTGTGGAGCAAAGAAATAACATGGAGGACATGGTGAGATGGAGAGGAGAAGGGAGTGGAGGGAAATTGGAGGGGGAGATGAACCATGAAAGACTATGGGCTCTGAAAAACAATTTGAGGGTTTTGAAGGGGCGGGGGGTGGAAGGTTGGGGGAGCCTGGTGGTGGGTATTGTGGAGGGCACTTATTGCATGAAGCACTCAGTGTGATGCATAAACAATGAATTCTGTTACACTGAAATTAAATAAAAAAAAAGAAAACATTGAGAAAAAGAAGACAAAAAAAAAGGAATTAGTTCAGGTTGAAGTGAAAGGACACTAGGCTATAACACAAGGCCATGTGAAAGTATGCCATTCTCTGGTAAAAGTAAAGGCAAATATAGAATACTGTATTATTGCAATTTTTATGTGTAAATTCACTTTTAATTCTTGTATAGAAGTAAAAAAAAACCAAAAGCATAAAATCTATGAAACAGTTAATGGCTATACAACATGCAGAAATGCAGAGCTGGACCCCAGGACCCTGGGATCATGACCTGAGGTGGAGGCAGAAGCTTAAATAACTGAGCCCCCCAGGCGTCCCTGAAATTTTCTTAAAGTACCCCAAATCTTATATTTTACATGCCTAAGTTACAAAATTTAAGGCAAAAAATAAACCAAGTGATTCAAAAATGTTCATAATGACTTGCTAAAGCCATACAACCTGTTTGAGACACACTGCTTGCTTTATCTGGTTCAGCAGTTCACTTCTTATGGTCAATGCTCTGAATCTCGTTGACAGTGAAAGCTTGTAATATCCAAGGACAAAAATCTGGAGTGTGGTCTACGACAGGTTGGGACATAACCTTCCTACATGAAGCAGGTAAATACTTGCTAAGTATCACCGATTACCAGGTCTGTTGATACCATTCTCTGTGCTACTGGGGCTCCTCTCTCCCAGGCAGTTGGGAGCCAGTGAATCCAGCCAAATGTTCGTTTCAACTCTTTCTCTTTCTAAATCCTTAACAAGAGTGTTGAGTTAGGCTAAGACATTTCTATGTCTTGTCCCTCAAGAATTAACTATATTCTTCCCCACAGGGGAAAAAGGGAGCTTTTATTTTCTTGAGAGAAGTATGATGTGGGAAATGAAACATGGGTTGGGTGTCAGCCAAACTTGGGTAATTTGCAGTGTTTTCCTGGTCCACTTGCTCTAAGTCAGCGATTCTGTTTCTTCATGCATAAGGTGATGACAAGGAACATAATTCATGAGTGTTGGTGGGGGCTTCATGTAACATGCAGGCAGAGGACTGGGGGTGCACAGAAGTTGCTCAGTTTGTAGTGTTCTCTCTTTCCTTTTCCTACATTTCTCTCTCTCTCTCTTTTTTTTTTTTTTGACCCAGAGCCCACAGTTCACTGGGAAAAATCAAATACATTACACGGATGTTGAGATGTGTGGAGGCTGTATACACTGTTGTGTATAATTTCATTAACTCCACATTCATCATCTCTTCTTTAGAGGTACTTTCATGCTCTGGTCCTCCATATAGTCCTCAGGTTGACAGCTTCTGCTCTCAGACTGCTCAAAGAGCCTGCCTCAAGCCAGTGTTGTGGGTTACAGTAATGGATATTTTCATCTTCCCAGCTCCTTTTCCCCATTCCATCCAACAATCTCTCTCTTCTTGTCATTCAAGAAGTTTTCATGTTTTATATCTTGCATGCTTCATGAAATCTCCACAACTTGCATCTTTGAATTCTGCCCATTATGGGAATGCAAATCCCATGGCTGATTTCTGAGAGTTCAGCCCCAATGACATCTTTGGTGCCTGTACTCCCACTAGATATGCCCAGGATGGGCAGAGGCTTCCAGCCCCATACTATCTCCTGAAATGAAAGCTGTGGCTCTCAAATCACAAGGTTGATGAGTGTGTGTGTGTGACTTGTGAGTTAAGTACATCACTCAACTGTCTCTCCACCCATGAGACCTGTTATTTGTCCAATTCTGCTATTTGATAAAATGCTTTGGATTCCAAAATTATAGATTACCAGCCCTATGCCACATAGTTCTCTACTCTGTTCAACAACATGATTAAACTCTTCAGCCACCTACTCCAAGAGCCTACTGTTCAAGATTCTATAGTAGAAAGTATCCAGGATGGCACGTGAGTATAATGTGTGTATAGCAATCTGTGTATATGCATATTTCCTTAAGTAGAGTGACCCAGGAGGCAGCAGTAGCATTGAATTTATCTTTACTTCCCACAATTAGAGGAATAAATAGTGTCTTGTACATTTAACTGCATAATAGTTTTTGAAAATACTTTGTAAAGGTGACAGTGAGCGTGTGTTTACATTCTGGACACTAGACAAGCCTGAAGTTATGAGTGCAAAGGGAAACATATCCAGGATATAACAATGAGATGATGATAAGGACAGAGGTAAGGCTGTGTTTCATGGTCTGATTAGTGTAAGGGCTCGGGACTTCTAACTTGAGGTTCCACTGAGCTCACTACCTCCTACTGGTAGGGTGAGTTGGGGAGATAAATTCAGACCTAGCCTTGCTTCTTCAGGTATGGCCATCTGGGCCGACTAAGAACAGTTATGTGAGCTTGATCTCCTGAGCTAGAGCTGCTCCTAACTCACCATGAATTGCATTGCTAGTGCTGGGCCTGTGTCTGCTGGAGAATGATCGGTGTGAAGCCAAGATTCAGGAGGGCATGATGTGGGAGTAAGAAGAGGGTTATTGGGGCCAGAAGATGCTAAAGAAATCAGAGGCTTCCACATGTCCACATAAATGTGGGTTCCTGTAAAAGCACTTCTAGGTGTATCGGTCTGTCTGCCTCTCTCTCTCTCTCAATATATATAAATATATATTATATATTATGTAATATGTAATATATTGATTATTAATATATATTATATTTACCATACTAATAATTGAACAAACTTAATTCTAATTATATATATATAGACACTGTTTATGTAATTTCATTAACAATATATAAATTCATATATATATAATTAGAATTAAGTTTGTTCAATTATTAGTATGGAAAATATAATTTGAAATTATTTCTAAGTTAATTAAAAGAACTAGTAATATGTTAGGAATAATAAATGCCACCATCTCTCCTTCTTACAGGTGTTTATAAAACACACATAAATGGGGTGCCTGGGTGGCTGAGTGGGTTGAAGCCTCTGCCTTCGGCTCAGGTTGTGATCTTAGGGTCCTGGGATTGAGCCCCGCATCAGGCTCTCTGCTCAACAGGGAACCTGCTTCCTCCTCTCTCTCTCTCTGCCTGTCTCTCTGCCTACTTGTGATCTCTGTCTGTCAAATAAATAAATAAAATCTTTACACACACACACACACACACACACACACAAGTGTTTTATAAGACTATGAGTTCATAGATCCCATGGCAAAAGGGCAATGAAGGTGGGTGCCTCATTCATCCAAAAATTCATACAACAAGCTGTAAGGAAGTTAAAAACCTAAATAAGTATTTCAGCAATTCACTGGAGGCCTACTGATCTTACACTGATGGAAACCTCATTCCCCGGTGCCCCGTCCTGGCCTTGCTTCCTTCCTGTTTCTCTGATGACCTCATCTACCCCTCTACTCCAGATGTAAGCTCCATGCCTCTGATTCCCCAATCTATATTTTCAACCAAAACTCCTTCTCAAGTTTCATGCCTGCTTGTTTAGTTGTCTGCTACTGTCGTCATCTTGATGTCCCAGAAGCATCTCAAATCCCAAACCAGAAGTACTGGGTTTCCCTTTAAGCTTCATCTTCCGTCTTCTCTTCCTGTCACAAAACCTCCCAGCTGCAAGAAGCTCAGAATAAGAAAAGCTTCTTAGTCATGCATCTGCAGCCACTCTCAGTGGACTGTTGTGTCTCTTCAACCTCATTTCTCAGTATCTCCTGGTCTGGCTCCTTTTCTTCCAAATACACAACCATCACTTTTTATTAAAACTTTTCAACTGTGCCATAATGGGGCTCCCTGATTTTTTAATCGTTCTGCATTGTAATCCATCTTATATACTTCAACCAAATTAATGTCCTAAAACACAGTTGTGAGCCTGTCCCTCTGCTCATATCCCTCTGCCTCACCATTTTAGGATCAAGTAGAAGTTAATGAACACTACAAGATCTGATGCCTGTCTCTGCACTGACTCATGCTGCTTGCCTCCACTGGAGATTCTTCGTTTCAACCCTATTGACTCTGCATGTAAGGAACCACACCCGTCCCCTATTTCTGCCCCCCAACCCACCTGGACACCATTCTCACCCCCACCATCTTATGATATGAACACTCAACTCAGTTGTTAGCTATCTCAGAGACCTCAGAGGCTCCAGATCCCTTTGAGACTCAATTCGTTTTCTCTTGGAAGCATTCTGAAACCCAGACTTCACATCCTACCTCATCACCAGAACTGGCTAGATGTCATCTTCCTTATTTCTAAAAGATATCAAACATACATATTTCTCTGATGGTGTTATGTGGAAATCAGTGCTTTTCTTATTTGTCTATCCACTGCTCTCCCACAGTGAGCTGAAATATTTCTCACCCTGTGCTGCTTCCTTTTCAAGACATCTGCTACCTGCTGCTGTGCCGTAGTCATTGGTCTGTAGGTCCTCTCACTGACTCCAGCTCATTAACAGTAAATGCACAGATATTACCTGAATAAATTAAAGAAATCACAGGAATCAAAGAACTAAAGACGTTCTCTGGCTTACTAATGGTTTTGATGACAAAAGTCTAGTTCGTTAGGCTATCATCATACACTGTGATCCTTTTCATTTCTTTTTTTAAAAGGTTTTATTTATTTGAGAGGGAGAGCAAGAGAGAGAGCATGAGGGGGAGGGGCGGAGGGAGAGAAAGAAGCAGGCTGCCTGCTAAGCAGGGAGCCTGGATGCAGGGCTCCATCCCAGGACTCGGCATCATGACCTGAGCCAAAGGCAGATGTTCAAAGGACTGAGACACCCATGTGCCCCCCTTTTTGTTTCTTATTTGAAATGTTGGACTAATGTCATTATGGAAAGAGTGATCAATGTAAGGAAAAGATATTTTTAGGAAAAGTGTTTAAGATGCATATCTCTAGCTGTTTGGCATCTATGTGAGTGGCAGAAATTGATGCATATGGAGACAAGTGGCCCAGATTCCTTTTCAAGACAGGATGTGTCCCCCAGATTCTGGGAGTGATGAAAGGTATCAGCCACTCTGAAGACTGTTCCAGCTGCAAAGAACCTCCTCTCAAAGGACCAGCTCTTTCTGGGGTGGCTTACATCCTCCGATGACTAACTGAGGAGGGAAATTATGCCCAAGCTCACAACAGCTCTGAAGGCACCTTCCTTCTCGGGATCTCCCTGCAGGGATGCTATGGCTGTCGTCAGACTGTGTCATACCCCACCTCCTCCCTGTGCCCAGTCCTTCTTCCCTGCCCTCCTTCCACAGTGTTGATTGTTGGGGGTATGCCTAAACACCTTGCACACCAAATTCTGTTTGGAGACTGCTTCCTGGAGAACTGAGCCTGCAGTAGTTTGCCTCACCTAAAGTGAAATTGACCTGCTGTCAATAACAAAACCAAGTCTGTTTGTAACACAGGAAAAAATAGTTTGAAAGTGTAATTTTAACATTACTGGGGTCTGGGGGGTTCAGTCCATTGAGCATCTGACTCTTGGTTTCAGCTGAGGTCATGATCTCAGGATTGTGAGAATGAGCCCTGCACTGGGCCCCATGCTCAGTGGGGAGTCTCTTTCTCTCTGTTTATCTCTCCCTCTACCTCTGTCCCTCCCCCTCATGCACCCGCGCGCTCTCCCTCCCTCCCTAAAATAAAGAAATAAATCTCAGAAATAAGATTATTGTTCATTACCTTAAAAAAAATAGTCTGTGTTTATTTAGTGGTTCATTTGTACTCATGTAGGTGTCCCAAATTCAACCAGTGTCCAGTACTGAAATTTTGTCTTTCATATGAGGTTATGCATATTCATAAGCTCACTAAAATATGTCAAACAGAACTAAAGCAAGTAAGAATTCAGTGCTAATATTGGAATCAGAGCTCAAGAACTCCCAAAAGTGTCAGTTCAGAAATACTAGAGAGCATGGCAAATATAAATCAGAACACACATATGTTTGGGAGCCCAACCATATACACACCCTGCATGCACCAGATAAAGGGTTTCTAGCAGATGAAGCCTGAAATATAAGGTCTTTAAGCTGAACACCAGCCAATAGAGGAGTTCAGTTGGCATAAAAATAGTGTAACTTTGGAATAAATCAGAGATAAGGGCAAGTAACTCTTCTATAATGATTTTCTAAACAAAATATTTTGGACTTTTAGATTATGAGAACCGTAGAGCCATAAATAGGACAATATAAGTAGAAAGGTAAGAAAAATAACTTTTACCCCCAGAATTGTTAAAAATTATCAATTAAGGGGTGCCTGGGTGGCTCAGTGGGTTAAAGCCTCTGCCTTCTGCTCGGGTCATGATCCCAGGGTCCTGGGATCGAGCCCCATGTCAGGCTCTCTGCTCAGTAGGGAGCCTGCTTCCTCTTCTCTCTGCCTGCCTCTCTGTCTACTTGTCATCTCTGTCTGTCAAATAAATAAATAAAATCATTTAAAAATTATCAATTAAGCCCATGAGAGAAAATATAATTAAAGCACTTTAGGAAGAAAAAAAATCCTTAAGGCATAATGTAGAATTATAATGAAGAGAAACAGGAACTGTTGTTCCCATCAGCTGGAAAGTTACAAATCATACATAAAGAAGAGGAAAGACAACTTGCATGGAATTTGGGGTTGGAAAAACACTAAAACTGTCTCTGAGAAGGATGGCAGCATTTCCTTCAAAAGCACTTTCAGGAAGAACAAGTCATCTCTGCTCTTTACACCAATGGCTACAGCAGGCTTTGGTGGAAGGATCTGGGTGGTTTTGGGAGAGATTCTGCTCCCTAGTCATGACAGATGTTTCTTCATAGAAGGTGTTTTGTGGCCATAACCATGTCATGCTGAAATAAATAATTTCTTTAACATTTAAAAATGTTATTAAATCAACAACATAAGAATTCATGAGAATTTCTGTATTTAATAATTAGAGTCACCTTGGACTAAGGAGGAAGCCAGGTTACTTTTCCCCTGGTTCAGGACAGTAATGAGTTTACACAGAACAACTTGGTAATAAAACCGAGTAGTTTTCTGATGAACCCAAACTAACTTGCATCTCTGAAAGTTAAAGAAAAGCTATTTGAGTCATCATGGAATCAAGAAAATGAAATCTAGGAAGTCACAGAGGGAGACAAACCATGAGACACTTTAACTCTAGGGAACAAACTGAGGGTTGCTGTAAGGAAGGTGGGGGATGGGTTACTGGATGATGGGCATTGAGGAGGGCATGTGATGTAATGGGCACCAGGTATTATATAAGACTGATGAATCACTGACCTCTACCTCAGAAACTAATAATACACTATATGTTAACTAATTGAATTTAAATAAGATTTTTAAAAAAGAAAATTTACCCCAAAGATACAGATGTAGTGAAAAGAAGGGCCATCTGTACCTCAATGTTCATAGCAGCAATGGCCACAATCACCAAACTGTGGAAAGAAACATGATGCCCTTCAATGGACGAATGGATAAAGAAAATATGGTCCATATATACAATGGAATATTACACCTCCATCAAAAAGGATGGATACCCAACTTTTGTATCAACATGGACAGGACTGGAGGAGATTATGCTGAGTGAAATAAGTCAACCAGAGATAATTATTATATAGTTTCGCTTATTTGTGGAGCATAAGGAATAACACGGAGGACATGGGGAGATGGAGAGGAGAAGTGAGTTGGAGGAAATCAGAGGGAGAGACAAAACATGACAGAGTGTGGACTCTGAGAAACAAACTGAGGGTTTTGGAGGGGAGGCGGATGGAGGTTGGGTGAGCCTGGTGGTGGGTATTAAGGAGGGCACGGACTGCATGGAGCACTGGGTGTGATAAATAAACAATGAATCTTGGAACACTGAAAAAATAAAATAAAGTTTAAAGCTAAAACAAAATAAAATAAAATTCTGGAGCATGCTTTAAAAAAGAAAGAAAGATGGGACGCCTGGGTGGCTCAGTTGGTTAAGCAGCTGCCTTCAGCTCGGGTCATGATCCCAGCGTCCTGGGATCAAGTCCCACATCAGGCTCCTTGCTTGGCAGGAAGCCTGCTTCTCCCTCTGCCTCTGCCTGCCTCTCTGTCTGCCTGTGTTCGCTCTCTCTCTCTAACAAATAAATAAATAAAATCTTTTAAAAAAGGAAAAGAAAGAAAGAAAGAAAGAAAGGAAAAAAGAAAGAGAGAAAATGAAACCTAGCTTGTGTTTCACTAATCTAGGTAGAGGAAAGACTCGCCTAGATGGGTTGCAATTATTTTACTTGTGTTTGTGTCGATGGAAGCAAAGTCAGGTGACTCTAACCAGAGGGAATGACAGAAAGGCTACATGACAGGGATAGGCAAGATTCATAAAAGGACTGGAATTCATTTAAAAACTTAGCTCCTCTTCCCAAGCAGATTTTCTTACAAGGATTATCAGTAATAAAAGGTTATTTACTTGAGAATTATCTTCCATGACACATAGAAAAGGTCATCCTTCTTTAGAAAATTGGTTATTAATTATAACTGACTTCAAGTTGCTGCAATTTCTTAAACAAAATGCTAAAATATGGGGCACCTGAGTGGATCAGTCAGTTGAGCATCTGACTCTTGATTTCAGCTCAGGTCATGATCTCAGGGTCGTGAGATGGAGCCCCACCCTCACCAGGCTCCATGCTGGCCATTCAGCCTGCTTGGGATTCTCTCTCCCTCCCTCTAAATATGCTGACATGCGTCATAGTGAAACAAGGGGATAAAAAGGTACTTACACTATTTCAGTGACGCTCTAAGTCAATTCAATTACTCTGATAAATTCCAGGGCACTGAGTTAGTGATATAATGAAGGAACAGTACTGTTCAGTGCCTGAAAACAAAGTAGCGTAATCATCCCTCTGGGTTCCAGCTATACAATATTCACATCAATTTTTTTTGCAGAATTGGCTCTCCAGGCAGTTAGGACAGCTGTGTGTCAGCGCACCACTGTCTGCTTAGCTTCAGTGTCTTCGTGGTGAGGACCCAGACGAGGTGGGTTTCAGCAGTTACAGGTTCTGAGTGTTTGAGTGAATGATGGATGCAGAGTGAAGTGCTCCACGTGTTGTCATCACTCCGAGACTGCATGAAAAATTCAGGTCTGAAAAACCAAGGTATTTTCTCTACATGCCTAGATTAATATGCGTCACAAGTAACTAATTCTTTCTGGAAAAAATAAACACATTCTGTGACTGAACTAAGTGATTAGGACAAAGAACTTCCTGTGTATGAGACTACGATGGTAACATATTTGTGACCATTTAGTGTAAACAGATCATACTGTACATCTAACTACTGGTACTTGAGTGAGTCTACCTGCTGCAGGGTAAAGGCAGAGAACAGGAAATAGAGAGTAAATGGAAAATATGGGATTATTGATAGATCTAAAATCTAACATAGCTTTGATATAAGATTAATTTAAGTGAACACATAGGTGTTGATTATGTGTCCAACGTCCCATACACCACTACAGACTGGACCCACGCAACATCCTAAAACAGACGGCTCCAGAAAAGCAGGAGTTGAAGAAATGGGGAAAAACTCTACCAGGAAAATGTGAAAACAAGATAGGCAAAAAAGAGACACTTTTCAATCATGTAAGTCAAGACAAAAAAATCAGAGACAATGGCAGAAAATAGGTAAATCAACAACTACATTTAGTGACATTAACACCCATTTGATAATTGACCAATAAAGGAAATTTAAAAACCTAGAGATGGGACATAACACAATTACTGCATGTAATCGAACACATACAGACAGATTTATGTACCATAAATATAGGAAAAAGACACATTTTTTCTTAAATAGATAAAACATCCATCGAGAAAGTTTCAGTACCTTCGCAGAGCTAGAATCGTCTCTGAAGACACCTCCACGGTATCTTGGTGGGTGACAAAGAGAGGGAAGTGTGGGTCATTTAAATGATATTAGGAAGACTGGCTCACTGTACAGAGAAGGAAGAAATTGATATTACACTAGTTTACACTGTTTACACCCTCAGTGTGGATGGCAGACCTGAATGTGGACAGCGGAAATATAAACATAGAGTGAGTACAGAAAATAATGTAGGAGTAGATCTTCCAGGAGCTCAGAGACTTCTTGATCAAGATCCCACGGAAGACAAAGGTGAAGTGGAGAGCTCAGAGACAGGCTTGACAAAGATACTCACAACAATTTCTATGTAAGAAGAGATTGAGTTTACATGAAGGAACCAAGCAAAGCGGAAAGAATGATGGTAAAGCGAGCAAAGGAAATTCATAGATAGGACACCCAAATATCTAATAAGAATATGAAGAGGGTCATGCTCGAGCTCAGTAGGAATGGAAGAAAAGCAAATTAAAATAAAATCTACAATCTTTAGATTTGGAGAACTTTGAAAGGCAGATGATATCCAGAGATATGGGAAGGTGTGGGGCAGGGATATGGGGAAATATGACCTCTCTTGGGTGGCTGGTGGCAGCATAAACTGGTGTTTTGGAGAGTGCTCTGCAGTCACTGGGGGCACTAAGTTACTATTACCCATGGGTCCACCAACAAGGATCTTCATCATGCACTGTGCACAGAGTCAAAGGGCTGGAGGAAAGCCCAAGGGTTAACTTTTCATGCTTTAATATACATTTATATGTATATCTTCAGAAGGGTGTAAAAAGTAGACTTAAAATAAACCCATTAAGGACACCTGGGTGGCTCAGTAGGTTAGTCATCAGCCTTTGGCTCGCGTCACGATCCTGGGTCCCTGGGATCGAGCCTCCTCACCTTGGGCTCCCAGTAGGGAGTCTGCTTCTCCTTCTCCCTCCTCCTGCTCAGCCCCTTTTCTCTCTCTCAAATAAATAAATAAAATTTTTTTAAAAAATAAAATATACATTTTAGAAAATGAGCCTATTAAGTAGGCACATGAATAAGTGTGGACAAGACCAGAAGGAATGATAGCAAAATTGGTGGATGGTTAAAAAAAAAGATAAATGCGAATGAAGCAAAATGTGGAACATGTATGGACTGATGATAATGATGTGCCATAAAGCAAATATTGACAAAACCAAAGTTCTCAATGGGCCAGTCAGCAGCACCTCTGGGGGATTTTTTTCATGAGCCCAAATGAGTGACTTCACAGTAGGCTGTGGATTACGTGAAAGAATGGTTGTCTTCAGGATGGTGGTGACATTCCCATTCCCCTCTTGCATGCATTAGAAAATGGCTGGAGGGCTAGGTTTCTCTGAGAGGAGGTGGCACATCCGTCCACCCTCATAGATATGTTAGAGACTGTTTGCTGGAAGCAAAGGCTCTCCATTGTCCTCCTTTAGCTTACGTGGAGGAGGAGAGCTGATGTTCAGTGCTGCCCTAGAGGGGAAAATGGGACCAGAGAGAAAAGGAACAGCGAGCGAAGGCAGATTTGTATCTAGCAGGAGGAGGAACTGTGTGGTGCTCAGGGCTGCACAGAATCAGGACGGGCTCAGTGCCTGGAGTGCCATGCTATGCAGACCGGCTGCAGACAAGAGTCTGGAAAAATGGGCAAGGTGAGCATCACATGGTTGTCTCATCCACGTGAACTCCACGTTCACGTACATCCCCGTGGCTCTATCTTTCTACCTTCTCTTTATGTTATGTAGGCATCTCTATATTTATTCATGTCTATCTATGTGTGAATATAATACACAGAAATAACTATGCATGGCGTTAATCCATGAGTATGTTTTATAGTTATATATAAATAAAATACACACATATTATTTATGTCATGTATCACGTGTGCACAGACTTACACAGTTGTGTTATATACCAATCTACACAAAAGATCCTACTGTATGATCCTGAATAATTGAGAAGGGTTTTTGCTAACTTTACATATCACTGGAGCATTATTGGTTAAGCACTACCTCAGGGCCTTTCACAGTGTGTATGTGTGTGTGTGGGTAAGCGCACATGTATGTATATTGGCAAAGAGACTGATTATGGGTTAGGCAGGGAAGGTGTAATAATTTTCCTGTCATTCTTTCTTTTTTCTCATCTCTACTTAATTGTCTGAAGAAGACACGCCAGCGGATTTTGGAGCTCGATTCTGACCCCCTAACCTAAGGGAAGTAGTTCTCTCCTGCAGGAACTTGAGAGTGTGAATCCTCAGCCAGGGGATAAATATAGTCGGTGGGCCCATCAAACAGGGGTGCCCCTTGGTAGTTGAGCAAGGAGGAGTGGTGCAAGTCCCCCATCTCATCAGCCTTCTTCTGCCTCTTCAGCCTTCAGTCACATTGGAATATTAAATTAAGCAAGGGCACATCTGGGTGGCTCAGTCAGTTAAGCATCTCCCTCCAGCTGAGGTCATGATCCCGAGTCCTAGGATCGAGTCCTGCATCAGGCTCCCTGATCAGCACGGAGTCTGCTTCTCCTTCTCTCACGTCCCCCACTCATGCATGCTTTCTCTCTCTCTCTCTCTCTCTCTCACAAAAATAAATAAATAAAATCTTCCAAAAAACTAACCAAAGGACTATAAATTCCCATTTGAAACCATAAAATCGCACAAAAGGATTACACATTTAATGTCTTCCCCTATACTCCTCTACCAGATCTGATTTCTCCGATATTATTCACAATAGAAACTACACCTCCCCTAAGGAGTTGCTGAAAATCCATATAAACATTTTGCGAATGACTACAACTTGGGCCACACCAGACCCAACAAACAGGACCCTAAATGAAACACTGCTCAATTTTAATGAGGCACCTGAAAGAGAAAACTAGCTTGAAACACCACGTGTTCTACCAACTGATGTGTAAGTGACTCCGGTAGCCGGTGGAAGAGAGAAAGAGAGAAAAACTCCATCCCTGACCGAGGCAGGTTCTAAGCTTGGTTGAAAGAGCAGACAGGTAGGATGTCTCTAGCTGGAACAGCAAAGGGGCAAGTGCTGGGAACAGAAGTGGGAGTGGGGGGGCTGCTCATGTTGTTTCTGTGCGTAGAGCTGTGCCTCTGCCCAGACTGAGCGACATCAGCCATCAGGAGCTCCTAAAGAACGATGTCATTAGCAGACAGCACTCCTGGTCGTTCACTCAGAGATGGGAGCGGACCCATGTTTAATTGGGCATTAACCTCCCCAGCTGCAGCCACGGCAACACTGCCAGATCAGGGTCTGGCCAGGGTCACGGAGCAGGTGAAGCCTACGACAAAGCGCCGTGCTGTAGGTCAGATTGTGCAGAACCTGGTCCCTGCTGAACACAGAGGGTCACTAGTGTTCGGCCGGACATACTGCCAGTGACACCTCATTCTTCCCTCTCTTCAGAGCAAGACATAAGTCAGGCGTGTGTTAAATCAGGAAGGGAAAATGCTACAAAGACCGTGGTGAAAAGAAATAGGAAGTTGCTGATGCTCGTGATCGCTCTTGCTGTGCTTCCAGCAGCAGCATCTCATCTTGTTATTGGCAAACATTTATCTCAAAAACTCATGAAAAATAATTCTGAAAGCTTGATGCTTCTCAGACACTCTTGACCACCTACAGTGTCGACTCTCTCTCTCTCTCTATTAGTGTGAACCCTCCAGATCTGCATTTCAGCGTCCCTATGGTCTGAATCCAGGAGGCTGGTCCAGATGCTTTCAACCAAACCCCACTGTCCGTAAGCCTTGCCCAAGCCACTAATACTGTGGATTCCCTGTCTCAGCCTCTCCGCCACCCAGACCAGAACTTCTGGAGTGGCCCTGGGTCCAACCCTACACTCACATTCCAAATCTGTTCCCCCTTTTGCTGCTTATCAATGTAACTAGTCCTCATTCCCTCTCTTAAATCAAGCCATCAACAACCTCCCTCCCTTCCTTTTTAAACCATGTCCTTAAACTTTTAATAGCTTCCTTCCTGGGTTCTTTGTCTTAATTTCTCCTCACTTCCACCCTGGCTTCCGACTGCAATGTGGATTGCTTTTCTGAAACACACTACAGGGTGAACTGGAATCCAAAGGCGTGCATTTGAGTCCTGACTACATTACTGGACAGCTCTGAGCAAGCCTTCCGCTCACTCTCTCTTCTGTTTCTCTGCTTATGCTTCCTCTGTGTTACAGAGTCACTGTGAGCATTAATTAAGGTTACACATATGAAAGTGTTTGTAAACTATAAAGTTTTATATAAATATAAATAGAAGGTGACATTTTTATGTGGCAGCCAATTAACTTTCCTGGCAGTGCTGGTCCCTAGCAATTAAAACACTCAATTAGGCACTGTTCAAGTTCAATGTGGCACCTAGAATGAGAAAGAAAACGTTTTGAAATGTGTTAAATATAACCCTGCTTGTTAAACTGAAATGAAGTGAAAAAAGGGAATTTGACTTTCATTTCTCCCGACTTTGTTCGAAAGCAGCAAATTGTGCTTCTGGTTGGCTAATGGAACTCAGAGCTGCTTAACTTTTAGGCATTATCAATAATTAACACGGTGTTTAAATTCATCTCTGAAGGTTTTTTTTTTCAAATTTCCTAAATCAATGCTACAAAATAAGCAAAGCCCCCAGATTATTAACAAAAAAGACATGACTAAAAAATAGTATTGTTTAGGGGCGCTTGGGTGGCTTAGGGGTGTAAGCATCTGCCTTGGGTTCAGGTCATGAACCCAGGGTGTTGGGATGGAAGCGCATGTCGGCCTCCTTGCTCAGCCAAGAGACTGCCTCTCCCTTTGCCCCTCCCCTGCTCACGCTTACTCTTCTGTCTCTCTCTGAAAAAAATAAATAAAATCTTAAAGAGAGAGAGAGAGAAACAGTATTTTTTCCAAATGCCATCTAATACACACTCACACACACAGTGCTGTGTTCAGTTAACAGAATTCCTGGATAACGAGACGAAAACCATGTGCTTGCCCCATTTGTGGAATTACTGACAGAAACAAGGGGCTCACTTTCCAAAGAAACCAACTTGTGAGCTAAGATATTTGCTCTTCTGAAATTATCTGAGTAAAATATTCACCATGCAGTCTAACAAGGAAGGTAATCAAACTGTATTTATATAAATAAAATAAGAACAGACTGCTTTCCAACCGATTCACAGAGAAAGTAAAAAATCAGTCTTTTCCTACAATTTAGTTGATTTCTTATTCTTTCCCTTTTCATAATCTTTATCATAATTGAAATAAGTAAAGGTTATTAATCTTTAAGAAGCATCTGTAGATTACAATCCCGATCACTGGACTGTGGCTTAATTTACATATTTCATTTCCAAACATTTTAAAATTCAAATGTAAATGTTTAGAAGTCAATCTGTTTGCAACCTTTCTAATAATATCTGAGTAAAGGCTAAAATTGTTCATGGTGTATAATTATTACTATATATTTAAAGTTAGAAGCCATCTTAAGCAAGAAATGCAACTGGTATCTTAAACTGAATTATTCAATATCTTTGCTAGGTTGCAAAGTGGGTAACTATGACCAGTGAGTCAATAAATAAAAGGGGATGTCAGATTGTGATCTTTTTCACCTGGGATGCCTCACGCAGGCTTACGTGGGGTTAACCCTGTTCACCCAGCCTGCAATTTCCTCTTTTGGTGACTATGGTTTCATCTGTCAACACAGAAAATATGGAATTAAATAAATGTAAGCTAGGATAGCCAATGACCGTATTTAGTTTAGAAAAGGCTCCTTTTAAAACATGTTTTGAAGCAGTGATTCACAAAAAGGATATGCTCTCTCCTCTGCCCAGACATCTGCATTAAAAAATTATAGATGTCTCATCAACACCAATGAGCACAGTTTTTAGCAAATTCAGTATCCCAGGCTTCCTGGCAAACCCACTGTTGAAGTCTTCCTGATCAAATTTGTGTTAGTGTGTGATATTCCTATAGGGTAGGCTCCACGGAGAGATGTAACCTGTCATCCAGAAGGTACCATTAGAGACCACCAGGGATGTCTCCAGCTTTGCTCACTTGGCTATTATAGATTTCGTAGGAATCTGCTTGGGTTCAGTGTCATCTTGCATCTAGAGGGATCTCTGCTTTCTTCGTCCCCTTGTCTCTGATTTGTTTGCTGCACCTGACATCCTCCTCCCATCTGGCTCCTTCCCTCACACTTCTTTTTTATTTCTTTAAAGATTTTTATTTATTTATTTGAGAGAGAGCACAAGCAGTGGGGAGGGGCAGAGGGAGAGACAGAAGCAGACTCCCCGCGGAGTGCAGAGCCTGATGCAAGGCTCAATCCCAGGACCCCATGATCATGATTTGAACCAAGGGCAGGTGCTTAACCAACTGAGCTACCCAGACGCCTGTCCCTCACATTTTTTATCACTGGTCTTTGCTTGGCTTCCGTGACTTATCATGATTCTTCTTATCCCTGGGATTGGTTTCTTTTGGGGAGAATTCTTAACCATTGGATAGAATTTATTTTCTGAGGTTTTAACCCATGTGGGGGCCTTTTTTTTTTTAATTGAGCACCTGTTACTAAGTAAAGTGAATACACAATCAGGAGTCACTCTCAGCCCCGTTCATATTTTAATTCACTATCTTAAGACAGCTTGCTATGGCTATTGTTTTCATTTTCCTCCTTCTTTCAGTAGTTCAGCCTTCTCCCTAGTGAGGCAGTGTGGGGGAAGCAGGCAGCCTGTCCAGACAGCGCATAGCTCTGGCCACAGGGATTGGTCCAGGAGTGGATGGTGATCTGTAGAGAGACTGCCAGAGTCCCTCCTTCTGACTTCCCCCTGAATCATGGGGGAAAGCACATGTGAATCCAGAGATGACGAGAGTTTTCTTGCCAAATAGAGAGGCTGTGCTGAGTGAATGAAGCCACAGTGTAGAGCAAAACACCAAAGGAACAAAGAGAAGTTTCAGATGGTAATTAAATGGCCAACAGACACATGAAAAACTGCTCCACATCACTGGGCATCAGGGAAATACAAATCAAAACCACAATGAGATCCCACCTCACACCAGTCAGAATGGCTACAATGAACAAGTCAGGAAACGACAGATGCTGGCGAGGATGCGGAGAAAGGGGAACCTCCTACACTGTTGGTGGGAATGCAAGCTGGTGCAGCCACTCTGGAAAACAGCATGGAGGTTCCTTGAGAAGTTGAAAGTAGAGTTACCTTATGACCCAGCAATTGCACTACTGGGCATTTACCCCAAAGCTCCTGACAGTCACACACAGATGTCTCCAAATCTACTGCTCAGATTCTACCATCCTGAATTCCACTCCTGTCTATCCAACTGCCTACTTAGTGGGTCCATTTAATAGTTCGACCTCAATACATCAAAGAGTAGACTCCTGATTTCTTCCCTGAAATGGCTTCCTTGCATCTTCTGCTGACTCAACTAACGGCCGAGTTCTTCTTTCCATTGCTCAGGTTGAAATTTTATCCTTTTTCACCCACATTCAATCCATCAGGAAGTCCCACTGAGTAGACCTTAAAGATATATCTAGAACCTGTCTACTCCTCACCCCCGCATTGCTCTCTCCCTGGCCCAAGCCCCCAACCACTCCCCTGCATGAGCTTTCTAGCAAGGGGCCTGCTTGTCCCTTCTTGTCTTTAGCCTATTCTCAGCACAAGAGTCAATGTATCCTTTTACAATCTAGTCAGGCCCTGTGACATCTCTGTTTAAAATCATCTGATCTACCCCTTCATCTCACTCAAGAAAAACTCAACCTCTTAGAGCTCATTTCTGCTGTACTGGGTCCTACATGAAAGGGTCCTCCTAATTCTGACCCCACCTTCTTACTTTACCCTGTGTTCACACTGTTCCAGCCACACAGCCTCCGTGCTGGCCCTCCAGGTGACCAAGTCTGCCTCTTTATGTTCCCTTTGTCCAGAATGTTCTTTCCCTTAGATACGTGCTTGGCTCTCCTGCCCTCTTCTATGTCCTTGATCAAATGTCAGCTTCTGAAAGAAGCCTTCCCCGACTGCCCTGTTAAGCACTGCAAATCCCAAATCCCTACAAGTGCCCTGCCCACCGCTAGCCATTTCCTGCCAGGCAACTGTCATGAAACACCGTGCAAAATATTATTTTCCTTTTGTTTGACGATCCTTGCCAAGGACCTGAAAATGATTATTCTATATAATATGTACCTAGAAGAAAATAAATTCCTTTTTTAAAAAAATTTATTTATTTATTTGACAGAGAGCACAGGCAGGTGGAATGGCAAGCAGAGGGAGAGGGAGAAGCAGGTTCCCCACTTAGAAGGGAGCCAGATGCAGGGCTTGATCCTAAGATCCCAGGATCATGACCTGAGCCAAAGGCAGACGCTAAATGGACTGAGCTACCCAGGTGCCCAAGAAAAGAAATTCCTGAAAAGAAAACATTTGATTCATTTGTTTCCTAAAATGATGGAAACTTTGGTGATAAAAGCCCATAAATTCTCCTTTTAGGTGTAAGCTAGTTGGAGTTGGTTTCCGTCACTGGAGATTAAAAGGATCAAGGTTAATACATTGATTTAGGCTAGTCTAGGAAATTTTAAGAAGTGACTAATTCAAATGGTCTTTACTTGAATTTATGTCTCCTAAAAATTGATATTAAAATATATGTATCCATTTATATAATGGTCACACTTCTGGCAACTTTTCCTGAAAGATATCATCGTACAAGGAGATAAAGGCCAATTGTGAAGCTCATTTGACACATCATCCAAAATGGTTAAATATTAGAAATAAGTGAAATAGCACTGGAGTAGATACCCAAAGGAACCCCTGAGAACATTTTCAGGGGTTTGCAAAAAGATAACCACTGTTATTGTAACACTAAGAAATTACTTAGTTTTCTCGTTGGCTTGACCTCTGCATGGATACACAGAAGTCACGGTGGGTAAGACCACGGAGGCCTCAGCCCAATTCACGGCAGTGCCACCAAAATGTGGGAGTCATCCTCGTGTTGTTTACCACCACCCAGTTCTAATTGTTTTTGAAACTGGTTTCACCGATGAATGCATAAAAATAATAATTTTAAATAAAACTTAAACCTTGAGTTGGTATGATTTTCAGTGTTCTCTGCTCTGTGTCATGAAATGGGAAGAAGGCACAAAGCACCGTCCGCCCGCCGCACAGGACAGTGGTCTTGAAGGAAAGCACTTGTGACTTGTTTGAATTACAAGCTCCACAAAGCCCCCTTTTCATGGAATTCTATTGTTTCCTTGAAGAATGGCTACCTGAAAGCTACAGTTATTCAGGCTTGTGCAACTGGTAGACACTGTCCTGGAGCGAAACAAAAGAAAACCAAAAAACCCACAAGATAGAGCCTGCCTCTCCTATGACCACAACTGACTATATTTGCTGCAAATAATGAAATTCAAACTTTCAAGCAAAAAAAAGTAGAATTTTGTAAAACTTGTATCTGTTGGTACGAGCCTCTCAGCTTCCCAGTACTTAAAGACTTTTCTGATGAGACTTTGATTTTATTTCACAAATTCTGTTGATATTTCAAAGATCCACATAACTCAGCAAACCAGTCATTTCCAAATGATTAGTTTATCATGTTACAAAACAAGGTGAGGGTAAGACATTTGTTGGAAGGACATGATAGACTGATGAGTTTTAAGACACTAGAGTGCTAAACACTTATTGCTACAGCTTCCAATTCTCCAGGGCAGCCAATCTTTGAGACGCCACCAGGTTTTATTCCTTTGCCTTGTATTGAGTATTCCAAAGTGTTTTTCAGTTCATTCACTTGTTCTGTTTGCTTACTGTTCGTCTCTCTTGATCGGAAGGGGAGCGCCACCGGGGAAGAAGCTTGTCTATCTTTCATCCCTGTTTTCCTCAATGCCTAGCGTAAAACCTAGCATCGAGCAGATGTTTCATAAATGGTAAAGAAATAAGTACAACCACAAAATGAACTTCTATGTAGCTATCATAGTCTGGTTTACGAAGAAATTCTAACGACTTGAGAAAATTCTTAAGATATGTGGCTCTTTTTAAAAGATTCAAAATTATGTATGTGCAAGTGTATCTATTATAGATATAACACAGAATCCATAAAATATTACATAGATTGTATGTACGCATGTGTGTATGTGTGTGTGTATTTATATGTATCATGAAGAGGTAAACTAAGGAGGTTTGCAGGGAGCAAAAAGGTTGGGGATGACCACGGAAATCCTTGGTAACTTTGCACCCATAACAATTAGAAAACAATTATCGGTATGTAGAAACAACTCAGATACCTTAGCAGGCAGAAGGCTATTGCTACAGACTTTTGAAATTGTTTCATAGCATTTTAGAATTATTTTCATGACCTGTATCATGTGGATTATTTACAGAATTGAAAAATTTCTTTTTATATTCAGCTGAAGAAACTGATTTACGGGATAGAAGAAACAGCTTCCCCTAAGGGTCTGCCTCTACAGGGCTATGTGTCCTGGGGTGGGTCTTCTCACTTTAGTGGTCTTTACCAATAAGAAGACCAAGATTGAGTTGCATGACCCCCAGATTCATCCTGATGGTTAGATTCCGAGATGTAAAGAATCATTTAAAAGTCGAGAAATTTTTTGGTGGGTCCCTTTAATCATGTAATGCCTATATTGTTGCTCTGACCTTCTCAACTACTCAAGATGAGAAGTTTGTTTGTAGCCCTTATCTATTAGAAAACCTCTTCTGGTTGTATTCTAAAATAACTTACTTTTAGGAGTTTTTAGGAAAAGAAAGATTCAGATGGTTCCCAACTTAGGATGGTTCAACTTCCAATTTTTCCACTTCATGATGGTGATATGTGTATTCTGTAGAAACTGTGCTTTGAATTTTGAATCTTGCTTTGTCCTCCAGAGCTAGTTATAGAATAACAGGAGTTATTCTCTCATGATGCTGGACAGCAGCAGCGAACCACAGCTCCCAGTCAGACGGTGGTCAGGAGGGTAAACCTCCGAAACTGACTACCATTCTTCACGCAGACAACTTTTCTGTTTTTCATTTTCAGAATGGTATTCGATAAATTACATGATATTCAGCACTTTATTCTAAAGTCAGATTTGCTTTGGATGATTTTGCCCAGCTGTAGACTGATGTAAGTATTCTGAGCGTGTTTCAGGTAGGCTAGGCTTAGCTACGGTGCTTGGTAAGTGAGATGTATTAAACACATTTACTTACTACCTTTTTAACTTACCATGACTGTATTGGGGCATAATCCCATTGTAAGTGGAGGAACATCTGTATGTGTTTTAAAATGATCTGTTGGACCACTACGTAACAACGAACAACGCTAATGATGTCTATTTGTTTGATGATAATACTGACAGCATATAACCTCTGACAAACCAACCCAAAAATCCACATGAAAAGAAAATTACATCAACTACAGGTCTTGTGCAGATGCAGGAATAAAGAGGTCAGAACCTCTGATGTACCCTATCATTCCTGTCTTTGGAACTGTCCTACTGAAAATATGCATCCTCGAAGGTCACCCCGCTCCTGGTCATGGTTCTGGTGGAAAAGCAGAGTCAGGGCAGGCTGTGCGGGAACAGCAAGCGCAACCTTACCTTTGACCGTCACGTGTACGCTCTGGCTGGTGGAGAGCTGCGGTTGAACTAGCACATTGCACGTGTACTCTCCCTCATCCACTTCCTTTTGCACGTCCGAGAGTTTCAGAGTGCCATTGTTCTCAAATGCCACTTGGCGATGGTTGAAAGGAAGCAGATTGGAGTTCTTGTACCATTTGATGGAGTAATAGGGATAGCCAATCACACGGCAGTGGATGTAGGTGTCCCGGCCAGCTATTGCTGTGATATTTTTCATTGGTCGAATGCTTGCAGGCCCTAGAGAGACACAAAGATACTCTTGAAAATACTTTAAGGGTACATCTCATGTGTGGAAATGGGTACACTTTTCCTCGAGGGAAAAAAATGTAGATTATTTTCATGGAAAAACATCTTTTTCGATTAAACCGTTTTTTTTCTGTGTTTAGATTCTTCTACTAAGAAGTTCCTTATTTCCTTCTAGTTTCATTACTTTCAAACGAAGGAAGTGTTAAAAACGTACATTATCAACCACTTCTGTTAAAACATTTTGAATTACAAGATAAGGGGTGATTTAATCAAAAAAGTAACTAGTCTGAACTGAAGTGTCATGCTGTTTTTGTGAAAACATGGGTAACAATTCAATTTTTAAACTGTCTCTGTAAAGTGGGTTATGAAGGTGGAGGTTATGTCATGTCGCACTATGAATGTCAGTTAAAATACCACGTACATGAAGGTTTACCGTGACTGTATTAGAACCGAAGAAAGGAGGAAGGAAAGAGCATGCAGAGCATAAACCGGGAAAGGAAAGGTCAAGTGGACAAACCTGAGAGTAATGAAGAGAACAAGCTGACTAAAGAAACCAAAATGCAATTTCTTCCCCCACATTAACCCAATCAGGGCCATCCTGGAGTCAGAAGGAAAGGGTAGGAGATGGAAAGCGACAGCTGATCTGTTTTGGCATTCCAAGACTCAGCTCAGGGCATGCAGAAACCTTCTTCTCCACTACAATGAGTTATGTGTGTTTTTTTGAGGAGCTGATTTGACAAGCACCTCTTACGTTTATTCGAGCCTGGTACAGGACGACTCCTGCCGAGTTGTTGGCAGTGCAGCGATATACTCCCCCGTCCCGGACCTGAGAGCTGGAGATGTTCAGGTAGCTGACCACGTTTCCCTCCGACGTGATCATCTGGCTGATGCGGTGACTGCCCCCCTTGAGGATTGGGTCATCGTCCAAGGTCCACGTGATGGTGGGCAATGGCGTGCCCTTGACGTTGCACATGAGGGACACCGGTTCTGCTGGGCTCACCACTTTTTCACTAAAGGCAGAAATAATTTTGGGAGTGCCATCTGTGGGAAGACAAATTACGGAAGGAAGTGGCACATACAAATAAACAACTTCCAAGTCTATTTGTTTAACGATTGGGAGGTGGGTGTGTTGGTTATTAAACACTACAAAAAACAAGTCTGGTTTTAGAGATACAGCTAAATTCCAAGCAGAACAAGATTACATTTTCAAAATGGGCAAATATAGTATTATCAAGCTTTAATTACTTATATATTTCCTGGTTGTCATAAGAAGAACAATTACCCAACCCAGACGCCCATGTTATACCGTGTCAGCTCCCAAGAAGTCTACAATCCAGAACTGTTACATCCCCAGCGGAAGTTTTAAACACAGAGGAAATTCACCCCACCGTAAATGGTCATGTTAACTTTCCACTTCTGTGATAATTAGGGCTTGCTCACCAGGGAATAAAGGAAAGACTGAGGGACTGATTATCTCACCTCATTCATTTTCTTTTAAGAAATCATCCTTTAATTATTGAACTCTACATCTGAAACTAAGGATGTACTATATGTTGGCTAATTGAATTTAATAAAAAAAGAAACCATCCTTTCTAATTTTAATGATAAATGGTAAGTAAGTTCATGTGAATGTCTATGAAACTCTGAGGATGGGTAAAAGCCAAATAGACTTTGAGCCTTCCAGTGTGTATTAAATATCTCTGTAAATATCTTAAGTTGATGGCTATACAATTTATTACCCAACCTGGGACACTTCTGAGAATGGAACAGATAGGAGGAGTAATTACGCCAGGAGGACAGGTACAGTCTCAGACTATCCCAGGCAAAGTAAGATCTAATCTTACGGAGTTTTCCGTAGGAGTTTCCAATATTTTCAACAAAGATCATACTCCATTGCTGTTCCATAGTATATATGAACCATTTCCCTCACACTGTATGGTAGTAATCACAAATGCATCGCTGACAAATTGGAAAGCCAATCAAATGAAGGAAAACATCTGAAGCCACCTTGCAGTGCCATCACAGAAAGGTAACTCTTAACACTCCCAAGGAGTCTGAAGAGTTTCTCCTCCCCAGCCCCCTGGAAGCTTGGAAGCCTAGTTCTGTGGCCAGTGGGGCCCGGTATGTAGGGTTCTCCTGATGGGGTGCTGTGCTGAGCCCTCTACCATCTTTCCTTTTGCAAATTCCTGAATGTCAACTCCATTCCAATTCCTGGGTGACTGGAGAAGGCCCCCAAGTATGTTTTTTCCCCCTCATGCAATCATAAGTGGAGTATTTCAGTGTTCTTGGACTGTAAGCAACTTGCTTTAGTACAAAGGACGAAAACAAAGACTTCAGAATACGGAAGTGAAGAACCTGTGCCTTTGCCCTTAGAACACTGTAGACACTGCTTCAGCATGTTCTGCCTCAATTTATGGAGAAGTTAGATGTTGCTGTGATTGTTATCCTTTGTACATATTCTTTGTATGTAGATGCTTAGGAATGTTATTTTATTTAATCTTAAAATTCACATTTTGTTCAGATGTGCTAAGCTATAAACTTCTTTGCATTGATTTTTACACTATACACTGAAAACTCATTTTTTAAAACTATTTTTTATCATTATCTTTTTTAATCTTTATTTTTTATCTATTTAGGAAAGTTTTCTTCAGTTATTCCTTTTTTCATTGTAGATGAAGTTTACATACAGTGAAAAGTACAAGCCGTAAGTGTAAAAATGAGTTTGTTAAATAATTAGACTGTGTAACCACTCACATGAGCATGATGTAAAGCATTTTATCACCCCAGAACATTCCTAGGGCTCCTTTCAATCAACCCCCTCTTATCAGACAGAGGCAGGCACTGTCCTGATTTCTTCTACCCTGAGTTAGTTTGCCTGTTCTTGAGCTTCAGATCCGTGTAGTCATAGAGTTGTGAACTCTCTATACAGCAGATACTCGACCATCACCACAGCAGTCAGCAAAACTAAGAAATATGACTTTGGGACAGTAGGACCGCATAATGTGATGTTCGTTTTGAAAGTCTGCCAGCTGGCTGACCATGTCCCTCTCGGTTATTTCCCTCAGGCCAACCAGTACCACACACCCCATCTATTTGTCATGCTTCTTTAGTCTTCTTCAATCTAGATGATTCTTTTGTCTCTCTTGTATTTCTTGACTTTGACATTTTTGAAGAATTATTCCATAGCTGGGTGCTCAAACTGGGTTTTTTTCCTATTTCTGCACAATTAGATGCAGGTTATGCATTTTTGGCAGGAATATCATGGAAGTAATGTTTTCTCTATGTGGCTATTGGGCATTGGTGTATCTCCTTTTGTGAAATAGCTGCTCAAATCTTATTTTATTTTAAATAAAAGCTTTTAAGCCTTCACTCATTCATCAGGTTTCTCTCAAGGTCTATTTTTACTGCCTACTTTGTCTTTTTGATCTCTGCTAACAGTAGTCTTTTTTTTTTTTTTTTATGTTTACTTGTTTTTATTTTTTTTTTTTTACTGGATTCTTCTCCACATTTTCCAGTTCAGGTGTCAACTAAGTTTTTCAAGGAAGTTTATTTTTAGATTTTAGAACTCCCACTGTTTGGGATTTAGGACCACCCTCCTTCCTGGAATTTCAAATCACCTCCTTCAATTGCAGGTGGTTTGACAGTCCAAACTTCTGTCCTTCTATACCTAAATCCCATAAAACTATAGCTTTCTGCTTTTCTTCTAGTAGTCTAGTACCACCCTTCCCCATCTCACAAAGACTGGGGAATGTCCTCAAGGGAAAAGTGGTATCAAGGCAGATATCACCTAATCCTTTCCTCTTCTTTCAAGGGTCCAATCCTTTCTTCCTGTGTTTGGGTGTCTCTCCCAAGTTTTGTTTTTCCTCAAGTTCATAATTTTTACATGTTTGCAGTTGGGTCAGATAACATGCTATTCTATCATTTCCTAAAACAAGACCTGTTCTTATACTTTTCTATGATTCCATTTCCCAGTTACTGTGGTTTGATCTTGAACCTGTAATTATTAGATTTCATCTTCTTTAGACTTCAATTCTAGTTTCTTTGGCCTCATAGAAAATATTCCCAGATTCTGCATTATATCAATGGCCACTCTTAGCTCATGGTATTGTGAGTTTTTAAAATTTACATTAATCTAAAGCTATTTCAATGGGAATAATGGGTTTTATCCAAGGATACTAGTTAAACACCATTTTAAGGCAAATTCTAGATATGTATTTATAATTACACTTCTGCTCTCTTTTGCTACATTAGCACTGTCATCTCTCAGATGAGAAAAAAAAAAAAAGTGAAGCTTCTTGTCCTGAATGGAAACTGACATGCAATAAATAAATCTGTGAGTATGCTCAGTATGCTCCTCTGCCCCCTTTTTTTTATCCAAGTGACAGGCTTTTTTGGTGATGAAAGCAGACATTATTTTCCCAGTGAGACCTGAGTGTCTTTGAAATCTTTCTTCCTGTCACTCTCTGATAACCTGAAATCTTTTGACATCATTATGGATTATCAATATGCTCTTTAGGTTTTCTTAGTCACACAAGATAGTTGCCAAGGTAACTAGGCCTAGACAGGTATTCTCTCCTTCTTCTACAAAGAATCTAAAAATAGTGATGTGTAAGGACCACAGTGCATCAGCAGCAGCAAACCAGCTCTGTACAAATTGATCACTCTCTGCCCTTAATTATTATGGGGATCGCAGTGTCAGGCATTTAATATGGGTTCCATGCCTTCAGCTAATTTCACCTCTGCTTTAAGAAACTGTCATAATGAAATGCTTGAATCAAAATAAGAATCTCATTGCTAAGCCTGCTTCTTCTTAAAATTAGCTAAGGTTAAAAAAATAATAGAAATACCCTCAAAGAGCATCAAGATATTTAAAGTTATATTCATACATAAATATTTTTCTCTCTTTAGGCTATCTGGAAGTCATGTAATTATTTTAATCAATGTATACCAATGGATGTTCAATTATACGTGAAGACATAATGTCCAACAAGACGCACACACATACAAGTAAAAGTCGGTTCAATTATCTGGTGATAAATGTATGTTTCCCTTGAATGTTACCTTGATAGCTTTTGTTCCCTGGCTGATTGATCAGCCTGCATATGTAAGCAGGCCATTAGGAAAAGAAAATGGCATATCTAGGACCTATTATAACAACTCGAGGTCCTTCCTCATAAATTTTGTTAATCTAAATTTCTGAATATCTGGACCCAACTGGGGACAACTGTATACACCAGATGCTACTTTTTCCTTTCCACCAAGGACTATGCTGAAATTTTGCCCTACATTTTTTCTGCCAAATTGTATTTCTCAGCTGGGGGCTCTCCTCCCCCTACCCCACCCTCCCACCCTCTCAGGACTTTTGGCAATGTCTGGAGATATTTTTGGTTGTCACAACTCTGAGGGAGTGCTACTAGCAACCAATGGGCAGAGGCCAGAGATGCTGCCAACCCCCTCACAGCACATGAAGTGGTCCTTCAAACAAAGTATCACTGAGCAACTCCAGTCTATGGTAATGGATGTCAACCAAACTCAAAGTTCTAAGTTTTTGCCGTCTGTATCTTGACAAGTAACTAAACACATGAATGGGCAACATTCCCATCACTTAACCTAATGTGAAATTGCTTTTGTTATGTCTACCACTTACAACTTTACCAGCACTGGTTCTTTCATTAGCCTGATCTCTCCTGAAGCATTAGGGCAGAGTTATTAGCTAGTCAGACAGAGAGAAATCCTAGCCCTAGGACTTAGTCGCACTACTTCAGTGTTCTTCTCTCTGAGTGCTCTGGGTCTGCGTTCTGGTGTGGCCAAACCCTGTAATGAGGCCCACTGACCTTCAAGGACCACCTGCACAAAGTCTTGAGCGGACAGCTTATCCTTGCGCACAAAGCACTGGTACGCGCCCCCGTCACTTTTGACCATGTGATCCATTATAAGGTTTTCGTGGTTGATCCCTGTGATCCTCACATTTTTTCCAGGGTTGAGGACTTCACCATTTCGGTACCAGGAGAGTTCCTGGTCCTCACTGCCTGTCACGCTGCAGGACAAGGAAACCTGGCTACCCACGCTGCTTTTAACTTTCCTGGGGCTGATGGTAGCTTTCAGTGGCTCTGGAAATTTTGGTAAGAGAAAGAAAAAAGAAGATCAAAAAAAATCACATATGTAGACACCATTTCAACAACATGCTGAGCTTTTGACAAGGCACATGCATCACAGTAAGCATACTCTCTACAGTTTTCATGTTTAGCATTATGTCATAGTGCCCCATTTTGCTCAGGAGCACCCTCTTCATTGTTTGCCTTTCCTTCTCTATGTAGCAAATAGACTGGCAATGGTCACCTTGCTTTCTCAATGAGTAAGTGTGAGGATTAACCCACTAACAATAAGAAACTCCATGTTCTCTGGTTACTGGTAAGGAAAGAGGTATTTGAATAATTAAATCCTATTGTCTTGTCCCAACATAGCAGCACAGATGGGTTTCTCTGGGACATTCTCTCACACTGCCACACTCGCTCACTGCCCACCCACTCCCATGTGGTTTAACCAGGGCCGGTCATACATAGCTGTAAGAAAACAGGTGGGTATTAGAATTTGTGGCCATGAAAACAGGGTTTTTCTTTAAAGTGAGACTAACTGATTTGGACAGGATGGAAATCTCCTATTTGAGGTTCCACATTTTCATTTAACAAACCCAATTTGATGTAGCAAGTTCATTTATTGAGCATCCATTAAAAGCCCAAAACAGCATTAAACTTACAGGTAAGACAAAGATGACTTTTATGGTATAACTGTCATGTGCCAAATAATTACTAATGTACTTTACTTTTGTACTTTTATTTAATTAATTAATTAAGTTATTTAATTAATTTATTTAATTACTTGTGTACATTATTTAAGTCTTGCATATTTTGTCTTACTGTATCCATTTTACAGAAGAGGAAGTGGCTGTTTCAGAGAGCTTAATTAACGTCACCAAATCCGCTCAACAGATTAATGGCAAAAACCATTTTTTACCCCAATTATTCCTGACATCTTGTGTTACCACACCAAGAGTCTCTGGTTTCAAGTTCAGTCTTTTGGTGAGACAAATATAAGAGTAGATACAGTAGCCGAGCCATGATATAGGGTCCATCAGAGACATCTAATATGTGGAAGGGGATCAAGAAAGTCCTTAGATGTCAAGGATGGATAGACCTGAGGCCAGCTGGAATGAAGGAATTAGGTGATTGTGAATTAGGTGTTGCAAGAAGACTGTGTCTGCTCACTGTGGATGCAACACAGCATCTCTGTAGGAAAATTATGGAAGAAAAATGACAAAGGCAGCCTGGAACAAGATTACAAAAGGCCTCAAGATTTTAGAATTAAATCAGAGGAGACCAAAGGAAGCATTCAAGTATTTCTAGCAAGTGAATATATGGTCAAACACATCTTTAGGAGAATTGAATGATCATAGTGTGTTAGACAAATTAGAGTGGATACTTGGTCAGCAAGGGGTCATGGCAATTTCTAGCTGAGGTACAATTAAGACTCAGTCTAGGACAGATGAGGTTGGGGAGTGTGGCTGAGAAACATTGAGTTATAGTCTCTAGGACTTGGATGCAGAAAGGAAAGGCTTATAGAGAATCCAAGATTTAAAGCCTGCATTTGGCGGGGGTTGGGGGGGGGTGAGACATTTGAATAAGAAGAGCCATTGACAAGGTAGAGATGGTGGAGAGTTTGGTTTGTGATCTTGTTGTTTTGAAGTGCCTGAGAAACATCTGATCTAAAATTGAGAGACAAACTCATCTGACACTCAAGAAGGAAGCCGAGGCTAAGCACGCAGATCCAGGGTTATTCTCAAAGGGGAGGGCTCTGGAGCCATATGAATGAAGAGAGGGCCAAGAGGGAAGAGATGGAAGAGGAGAGGGTGTTGGATTTGGAACCCAAGAGAATGCTTTCTGTCTAGAGAGGAAAGACAAAAATGAAGTCAGAGAGAGGTGGGAAACATTCAAGAGGCATTTAAGGCTTGTCTGATGTGGGAAAGAAGCATAGTAGTGAAAATAAACACACTCAGAATGAAGACCTTTCCACAGGTAAGTTTTAAAATGTAGACAATAATTAAATTCCTTTATAGAGAAAGCAATAAATTAAACCCTGAGAGCTGAGCATCAGATGCTGGGGGATGGGGATATCTCTGGGGAGGGCACCACACTGGGCTTTGAGAGATGGGATATTTGAGACCTTCAAGTCTTTGAAAGGCATCTTCCATGTGGAGGGAGCAATGTTCAGGACAGGAATGGGTTTGTAGAGAGAATAGGAAAAAGTTAGATTTAATAGGAGTAGATTTCTTTGAAGCAAAACTATGGGGAGTAGGACCAGACGGGCTTACTTGGGATGGTTTGATACTATCCTTAAATATAAATTTATTCAGCAGGAAATAGGGTGCCATGAAAGGTATTCTAACACAGAGGAGATTCTGAGCTTGGGAGGATACTTCTTACCTGCTCTTAGTGCTGCATCATTGCATCTAGAAGTTTCTTCAACTACAGAAATAGAGTTGTGCACCTCTTATTTCCATTCCTCCCTGATCCCAGCCTGAGCACATTTATGAGATATTTGCAGAAACCATCCTAGGTAGCTGGTCCCAGGCAGTCACGGGAATGTCTACACTAACAACTTCTGTTGGTTTAGAACAGTCCATGCTCAGGGTGACATTGTAAAGACAGTTCCATAAAAGGGCATGGGGTTGGCAAAAGGCCAGGAGAAGAGAATGCCTCCTCTTTCAATGTCGACTCTTGTGGTTTAGCTTGTTGAATTAGTTCATCAAATTTAAAAAAATATACATCTTATTTTATGTAATATATAATATTATATATAATGAAAAGAACATTTATTCACATCTAAGAGCCACCTATTTTGACCAAAGCTCTGCCCATCAGCTGTGGCCCTGTGCTCTTGGGTAAGTCACTTTGATTTGGTTTTTGCACGAGCAAAACCGAGGGTGTCTGACTAAAGTGCTCCCCATTGCACTCACACCCCTCCTTCCTCTGAGACTGGCTTCAGCATCCTTCTCAACACATTGCTCAAGATAGTCACTACAAATATATTAGAGATGAAACATATCCACCATATTTGAACTAAATGACATGCAATGATGAGTCCAAGTCCGATATTTTTATCATTTAGAGCCCTATACTTCTTCTGATAATAGCCCCATTCAGGAACATCAAGTAGCCTCTGAAAACCAGCCAAGGATGCTCACTGTGATCTGACTACAGTTGTTTGTGTTGACATCACAAGTCCGCCCCTCTTCTGTCAGTGTTCAGACAAGGTGGGCATTATTAATTCAACAGTTAGGTAATGTGATCTCCGATGCATCTCCTGTGACCTAATGGAAATCTTGCAGGTTCGGACAGACCTGATTTTGAATCCTAAGTCCCATCCTCCCCAGCTGTGTAATCTTGAGCAATCTGTCTGAGCATTCATTTCCTCATCTGCAAAATGGGGTAATACTGGTCTCAATGGGACTGTTGTGAGGATTAATGGAAGGCTTTAGTGAGAACCTGGAAGTCATCTCCAGCATCACCATTCCCAGCTACCATCCAACTTACGTTTCACGTACAGGCGGCCTATCACCTTAGCAGTGCCGTATCTGTTGGAAACTTCACACACGTAGCTGCCTGAGTCTGAAGGACGAGTGTTCTCGATGAGCAGCCCTGTCACTGTCTTCTGGAACCTTCCAGAAAGTTCCAGAGGCATGTTGTCCTTCAGCCAGCGATAATCTGGCTCAGGATGCCCAAGCGCTTTGCAAGGCAACTCCACACGCTGCCCTGCCATGGCTTTGCGATGATCAAACCCATCCAGTATGGATGGGGCTGAGTTCGCTGGGTCTGAAGAAGAAAGAAAAGCTCTTAGATGTGGTGAATGAGTTGAAGTGGTCATTTAGAATCATAGGACCTCATGTATAAGTTAAGTTCTATATATCATGCTAACTATTGACAACAGATCTTTAAGATTTTGTTAAAGAACAGAAAGAAAAACCCTATTCATTGAAATTTCTTCTGTTCAGAATTTTCAAAAGTCTAAAGCAGAAAAGGTTCTGCTTTTCATTTCCCACTAAATAACTAAGAACTCCAGAATCAGCATGCCTCTACAGGAGCTGCTGGCCCAGGCCAAGAACTGAGTTGTCTTATGACCAGAGAACATCAGGCTTCCCCTTTCAAAATAATAACAGTAGCAGAGATAGTGGTTTGACATTAGTAAATTTATTTCACACACACAAAAAGGAGTTTTATAGAGAGTTATTGAATTGGAAGTGTTTTATTTATTCATTTCACAATATTGTTGAGCCTCACGTCCAGGCCCAGTATACAGTCAGGAATTAGAGACAGGGTGACAAATGAGACAGGAAAAGATGAGACCCTCATGAGCTTACAACCAATTGCATGAGTGGGGCCAGCAGGCGATACACAAGCACATGAACACATAAAGATGGTGTAGCCTGTAGTAGGTACAGGGAAGAAACAGAAAAGCCTGACATAACAGTGAGTGAAGGTGGATGTGTTAGGAGTGGGGTGATGGGGACTTAGGGGTGGTCCTTATGGATGTCCTTCATGATCACTGAGGACAGACAAAAGAATGAAGATGATCAAGGTGTGGCAAAAATCAAATGGTTATTACTTATGACACAGCCCTGTTTTTACAACACAACGGTAAATAATTCACCTGTTCTCCCCAATGATTTTGCCTGGTATTGTGTTCTTGAGCCTGTTGAAGCAAAGGACCAAATGCTCTCAAGAACTGGGTCAGTGGAAACCATGCAGCTGGATGACCAATCTTGCCTTGAGGAATCGATGTTCTCAGGGCATATTATGAAGAATGCAAAAACAGAAGTCCTCTTTTGGATGCGCAACATAAAAAAAGTCAGTAGCCTTTCCTTACCCTCTCTTTTACTCTTCCTGTTCAGAACTTGTGCTAGACCACACACATGAGTGGTAGCACTGGTCTCCACACGGATATACAGAACAGATATCGGCTCCTGGCTCCTGAACTCTTCTTATCTTTGCCTTGGTTAGAAAAGCACCATAGGTGTTGTGATCTGCCTACAGTAAACCCAAAAGCAAAGGACTGGATATCCTCTATCCTATCAAAGAACCCTCTGGAATGGTCTCTTAAAGTGCTGTGATTCCACAGTCAGCCACCCGGGGCAGTCAGGAGACCCGAGTGAAAGTGGCAATCCCACTTAGCAGAAGCTGCTTCTGTCGGAGCTTTCCTTGGTGGCCATTGGAGATAAAATCTACAACACACCGCTGCCCTTCTCACCTCCCTGGTGCTTTCACAATGTGAATGTTCTCATGGGATATGATGACGGAATCTAAGAATCTCCTTTCCAGGACTCTTCTGCAGTTCCATTGTCCATTATAACTGAAGAATTCCATAGCCCATTGTTATTCTCACTCACATGTCTGGGTGCGGGGCTCCAGAGGGATTACAGACCTATGAAACCCACAATAGCAGGTGCACAGCCCTTGTCAGCAGAAGCCTTATTGCTTCAATCCCCTCCTGAAGGAAGTTAGATGGACTTTAGAAAGTGTTGAAGAACAAGTGAGTTTCTTATGGACCACATCGTTACCAAATCTATTGCTTTGCCTAGAGTGGGAAGTAGCATTGGTGCTAGAGAAGGTGACACAAAGAAGGTGTCACCCCTTTGATGGGCGTGGTTATTTATTTATTTATTTATTTTGTAGAACAAGTCTACAACCCAGGAAACAAACAGTGCCCACTCTTTTTTAAGGTGCTCTCTTCTACACGAGTCACAAAAGCAATACCTAATGATTGCACTTAAAATTTTGTTTTGCAACTAATAGTTGATAGAAATTTCTCAAATATGCTTAAGGTAGTGCTGTGTAAATCTGATGTTTTTTTAAAGAAGGAATGGAACAATTGGATATCCATATCAAAAAGAAGAATTTAGAAACCTTACCTCACACTACCCACAAAAACTATCTTAAAACAGGTCATAGATTTAAATGTGTGAGTTAAAACTATACAACTTTTAGATGAAAATGTAGGAAAAAATCTTTATGACCTTGGGGCTGGCAGAGTTCTAAGATATGAAACCAAAGACACAAGTGGCAAGAAAATCAATATATTATACTTTATGACAATGAAAATATTTGACATTTTTCAAGAAACCACTAAGGAAAAAATAAGGAGCAACCTACTGTGAGAACATATTTGCAAATAATATTTCTGATAAAGGACTTCTTTCCAAAAAATATAAATAACCTTGACATCTCTATGTTAAGAAAAAAAATCAAAATTTGGACAAAAGGTGGAACAAACACCCTGGCGGCTCAGTGGGTTAAGCATCTGCCTTCAGCTCAGGTCATGATCCCAGTGTCCTAGGATTGAAGGCTCCCTGCTCAGTGGGGAGTCTGCTTCTCCCTTCGACGGCCACTCCCCCTGCTGTGCTCTCTCTCTCTCTGACAAATAAATAAATAAAATCTTTTTTAAAAAATAGATAAAAGATATGAATAGATATATCACCAAAGAAGATATACAAATGACTAATAAGCACATGGAAAGATGCTCAGTGTCATTAGCCAACAGGGAAATGCCAATTAAAACTATAATGAGCTACTACTTCATGCCCACTAGGATAGTTACAATAAAAAAAAACACAAAGAGGAACAAGTGCTCAAAAGAAGTGGAGAAGGAATTGGTCCCCTTTACACTATTGATAAAAAAGTAAAGTGGTATAGCCACCTTGGAAACGGTTTGGTTCCTTCTCAAAATGCTCAAGCTCACTTTCCCACAGCATGCTAGAATTCTACTGCTTCGGTATCTACCCCAGACAGATGAAACCGTGTTCACTCAAAGACCTGTCCACAGATGTTCCTGGCAGGATTTTACATAATAGCCAATAAATGGAAACAACCTAATGGTCCATCAGTTAGAGAATGGATAAATGAGATGTGTGTATACACACAAAGGAATATTATTCAGCAATCAAAAATGGTGAACTACTGGTACATCTTACAACGTAAATGAACCACAAAAGGTTACACTAAATGAAAGAAGTCTGACACAAAGCCACATGTTGTGAGATGTGATTTATAGGAAATATTCAGAAAGTGCCCATCCATAGAGGCAGATACTAAATTAGTGGTTACCCGGGGCCAGAGATGGGAATTAGGATTGACTTTAAATGGGCCACAGGGAGTTTTCTGGGTGGTGGAAATGTTCTAAAATTGGATGACATTGATGGTTGCTCCTCTTTATATGTTTTCTAAAATCACTGACTTGGATATGTAACATAGGTGGAGTTGATGGATGGTAAATTAAATCTTAATAAAGATACTTTGCGAAAATAGAGTGGCACATTTCTTTTCTATTTTTAAGATTGTATTTATTTATTTGACATAGAGATCACAAGTAGGCAGAGAGGCAGGCAGAGAGAGAGGAGGAAGCAGGCTCCCTGCTGAGCAGAGAGCCCGACACGGGGCTCGATCCCAGGACCCCGAGATCATGACCCGAGCTGAAGGCAGAGGCATTAACCCACTGAGCCACCCAGGTGCTCCTCTTTTCTATTTTATTTTATTTTTTTATTTTTTATTTTTTTTTTAAGATTTTATTTATTTATTAGAGAGAGAGAGCGTGCAAGCACAGGCAGACGGAGAGGCAGGCAGAGGCAGAGGGAGGAGCAGGTTCCCTGCTGAGCAAGGAGCCCGATGTGGGACTCGATCCCAGGACGCTGGGATCATGACCTGAGCCGAAGGCAGCCGCTTAACCAACTGAGCCATCCAGGCGTCCCTCCTCTTTTCTATTTTAAATACACAATTTAAGCACTGCTTGAGACAGACTCTATGGGGGAAATTTGTCATGTACAAATTAGTACAACCAAACAGCACTGTATTTAATTTTCATCCCATCTTCAATATGTTTATCTACATTTATTTTTTTTAAAGATTGTATTTATTTGATAGGGAGAGACACAGTGAGAGAGGGAACACAGGCAGGAGGAGTGGGAAGGTCAGAAGCAGGCTTCCCACCGAGCAGGGAGCCCGATGCGGGGCTCGATCCCAGGACCCTGGGATCATGACCTGAGCCGAAGGCAGACGCTTAACGACTGAGCCACCCAGGCGCCCCTGTTTATCTACATTTAAAAAATCAGTTTTTAATCACAAAAACTCGAAAACTCACATATGAGTAGAAAAAATAATATAATGCATCTCATATATTCATCACCAGGCACAAGATGCATCAAAAAATTTTTTATCATGTGTTTGTTTATTTCTTTATAGTCTTTGCCTTTGGTGCTGTCATACTGAGTCAAATCGTGGAACCTGTGTCAGCTGATCCCTCTATCATTAGCGTGTTTCTCTAATAAAAATAGAAGTCTTCTTATAAAACCGCAATATGAAGTATGTCAAGCAGAGAAAGTCAATTATCGTATGGTTTCACTTACTTGGGGAGCATAAGGAATAACCTGGAGGACATTAGGAGAGAGAAGGGAAAAGTGAGGGAAAGGAAATCGGAGGGGGAGATGCACCACAAGAGACGGCGGACTCTGAGAAACAAGCTGAGGGTTTTAGAAGGCAGGGGGCTGGAGGGGTGGGTGAGCCCGGTGATGCGTATTAAGGACGGCATGTATTGCATGGAGCAAAGGGTGTTATACATAAACAGTGAATCTTGGAACACTGAAAATATAAAATATAATATAATATAATATAATATAATATAATATAATATAAGAATGAATGAATGAATAAAACCATAATGTCAGTAACATACAAGAGTCATAACCTCTTGAAACCATCTAATATCCATTCCAAATTCACTTTTCCTGATGAGCTAAGAACACACCATTATTACTATCATTATTATTTCTAATTGTGCTAAGTAAATCAGCCTTGTCGTCCAGGTCACAGTTAATGTCTCTCGATTCTCTTTTTGTCCAAAGCAGGCTCCCCCTTTCTTTCCTCTCTCATGTCTTTGACTTGTTGAAGAAGCCAAGTGAGTTGTTGTGCAGGAAACCCCCAATCTGAATTTCTTTCCTGATGGTGTCATTGAACATGTTCCTCTGGCAGTATTTCTTATAAACTGTAATTTAGCTCTCATGAGTAATTAGATCTAACTCAGCCTCTTTCCTCTCTCTCTGAATGCATACGACATGAAGCGTTCCTGCACTCAGTGACGCTGAATTGATCAAGTTCAGGCGAAAAAGTTTATACGAATCACTTATTTCATTAAGGGTTGAAATGATTTTCTAATTGTCAAAGCTCGTTCACACTCAGTAGATGTAATTATTCTGTGAATAAGAACCTTCCTACCTAAACTAGGATTCTTTGGTTATTTTGAAATACAATAGTCACAGGTAAGACAAAGAGAATTGAGGTTCTCTTTAACCTACCAAGTATCAAAATCAAGAGTCGGTGCCCTAGTTGCCCCTACAAAGGCCAATGAGATTCTTACTGTTGCTTTGGTTGTTGTTAAGTAGATACATGTGTGTATCGGAGTCTATACAAATGTACAGATATGCATATGTATGTGTGTGTATTCATAACGAAATCAGAAGTTTTAAAATGTCATATGGTTATCAAACACAATCGTTATTTTTGAAATCCAATTCGTCAGCTCTCAGCCAATGAGAACCCCCTCAGAAGTTGTCCCCTGTATCTTTTTGACAAGACCCCATTAATGTTTCAGGTCCATTTATACACTTCCTGTCCTAGACACTACAATCCACCCTTCTTCCAAGGAGCCGTGGTCCCTTTAGAGGGAGTATTAGAAGGACACTAGGATCTAGATACTAGAGTTGCTCGCTGCTGTGCACTGCCCATTGCTTCCAGGCCTTTTCAACGTAAAGACCTTGGGGACACATTCATAAGAATACAGCAAGTGTGCACTGATAGTTTCTGTTGGACATTTTAAGAAATTTTGTAATTTTATCTTTCCTCTTACACTGAAAATCTTGGTTCCAAATAAGAGTAGCATAAACATAATCACCCCCCTCCACCCTGTTATCCATTATAGTATTTTATAGGATGGGGCTCCTCCAGGGCCTCCCAGGGCTCCTAACTGCCTCTGTCACCCTTAGCAATGCTGAGTCAACTCGACTCCTAAGGCCAGCAGTTCTCTCAGGGTGACTCTTTGTTCTCCAGAAAGGAGTATTTGCTGGACACTTGGGAGACCCTCAAGGAGCTGGGCCACCAATGAGCGATGTGGTCATCCCTGACTGCTCTTGTGGCCATTTGTACCCATCTTCCACTCTGAACTCAGGTCTGTCTACCCGAGGGTGGTGAATGCTCCCAGACACATTTCCCCAGGGGCCACTCATGTGGAGTCCCAGCAGCTTGGACCCATTTGGCGACCCTCCCTTCTGCTACAGGGTGGCCATTCCTGCCTGCTCCCACTGTGGTCAACACTGTCCACACAGACCCAAGACCATGTTCCACTGAGTGCTCCTGGGAGGCTTTGTTCCTGTTTTCTCTTTTGCCATTATATTCGGTCCGCTTTCATTTCAGGAGGAGTTTAAGAGCATTCAAAACCTCGCCACTAGCATGCCCCCACAGGACCCAAACCCCATGTGTGCATTTTTAAATGCTTGTAAATCTAAAGTAAAATTAATTTTTATTTTTCCTTCAAAGCTTAGATTCCTAGAATAGTCATCTGCACTCAGTGTTGATGGTCTATTTTCTAACAGTAACAATTGCCTCCCTCAACTACATTATTAACATTTCTGTGAAAAAATGTCCTCACAGTCATGCTACATACACAGACTCTCTCAAGAGTCTTTCCATGGCCCTTGAATCTGTTGACCCTACAGCTACACCTCTGACCCCAAATGCTCAATGTCTTGGCATGAGACTTTGCTTCATGAGATTGTGCCCTGAGGCTCCTCACTTCCCATCACAAATGCCCACTGGGTGATCTCATGGACTCCACACCCTTCCACAGTGACCCAGTGCTCATGAGTCCTGTTGTCAATGTTTAAAACATTGTAAGACATTCTATTAAAAAGAAACAAAACAACAACAAAAAACTTGGAATTAAGAAAAGTAAATTTGCCTCTTCAACCCTAAGACTTAAATTAGAAAATTAGTATTTAATAATTTAGAATAGAGAGAAACAAGTCCACATTTCAGGGTTCTCTCTCTCTCTCTCTCTTTCTTCCCCAGTTTTCTCCTTTTTTTCAGATTTTCTATTCAGGTTTCCTGAATAGAAAGATGGGCTTTCAGGGATGCCTGGGTGGTTCAATCGGTTAAGAATCTGCCTTCAATGAGGTCATGATCCTAGAGTCCTGGGGTCCTTTCTTGGTGGGCAGCCTGCTTCTCCCTCTGTCTCCTGCTCCCCCAGCTTGCAATCTCTCTCTCTTCTCTCTCTCTCTGACAAATAAATAAATAAAATATTAAAAAAAAAAGAAGGGCTCTCAGGATACCATCACTTAACTCATTTTGGGGGAATGGAGAGATGCTTTTTGCTTCTTTTGCTAAAATTTAATTTAATCTTGTACCCAGATCCACACCATAATCCTTCCCCTTTCTTGTCCCAATACTGTTAGGAGATTCTTCTTGACTGCACACAAGATCTTTTTGAGGATATTCTGAGCAAGTAGAACACTGTGCTGTCATTAAAGCCACCACAGACAAAGATCACAGATGCCATTCACTTTCTCATTTGTTTTTCTCCAGTCTTTTTTTTTTTAATGGAGTGTAATTTTATTGCACTGACTGCTCTTGCCCTTAACAGAAGCAATGATGTAAACCTATCAACAAGGGATAAAGTAACAACTGGCATGAAAAAGAAGAGGTAAAGAGAAAGTACTTTTGTGTGCAGAGAAAAAAAATCTCTTGATTCTGAGTTGTGTTTGCAAAGCCCTGGGAAACATGGGAGGACTCTGGCTATTTTAAGGATGAGAATGCAGGCGAGGAACCCAGCAAAAGCACAGTGAGTGGGTGTTCGGGCAGCAATGTTTTTAATTAAGCCAACGGTCAACAGCTTTCCATCCTGTCTCCCTCAGAAAGCATCACTACAAATAAGATGAAGATAATAAGGTCACAAAGCAGTTTTCCCTCCCAGAGCTGCAAGGGCAAAGGTCAGATTTTGCACCAGATTTCTAGGACCGAGATGGACATCTCACATTCTAATTGGGCTCCACAAAGAGCTAGCACATCACCGTGTGAGGGGATTGCTTACTTGTTTGGCAGATGGGCCGATAACAAGCCAGTGGTGAAGATTATGCAAAAGGGGGGTATTTTCTCAAAGCATAAATGCTGGAAAGGAAGGCACAAAACTGACATATTACCAGCAGAGCGGAATCAACAGCCTTCAGGTTTTCCTCCCTTGAGAATAATCCTGGACAGAGGTGGGAGGGAGTGACTATCCCTTTACCTTTCAATGTGGGTTATTTCCCCAATTCTGTTAGATATAATATGGGGAACAAGAGCCGTGTTCCCTGTGCCTGTGCTCTTCTCCCTCAGAGCTATGTGTCACTGAAAGCCTCACAGTGCTGGTGGACAGGACACAAATACACAGGGCAAGGAGGCATTCTCCTCAAAGCAGAAGCCATATTGGGTCGCAGGAATGTGGAATTTTACAAAACCTGAAATGGCTTCACTTGGAATACCTGTATGGGTAGTGTATAGTATTAGGATTGGTTTAAAAAGAAAAAATAAATACCTTCAGCTGCTAAAATATTCTGGGGAAAAAAGAGAAGTGTTTGTTTGAGTCATGAATTCTACAAGTTCGGTTGCCTTGGGTCAGGACACCGATGAAGGAATGACAGAAAGGGTAACCACGGTCTTGATGGGTTTTTACCTGATACAAAGAGTCGAGCGCTGTTACTCTGCCGGGTCTCCCCCGTGTACCTATGCCGCGTGATACAGCGGTAGTTATATAATCCATCTTCATTCTGTACATCTTTAATATACAAGGCTCCCGTGGATGTGATGAGAAATCTAGATCCTGCAACAGAAGAAAAGGATCACCCAATTAGAACAGAAAGAAAGCAACTCAGGTCTCGTCAACGGAGACAGTGCATTTCCCCACCTGGAGGAAGCCTAGGCGAAGGCTAATGCTGGGAGTGTGTCAGTTACTCTGAGTCCAAGCTATTTTAATTTTTCCATTACCTAAAGTAGGAGTTTTGAGTAAGTGCCCTACATGGTAAATATATACTTAGAAAACCTAATCTCAGGAATTAAGTTTTAAGGTCGTGTTTGATCATCAGAGCGGAGAACTGGCATATAATGATGTGCGGTGAGTTTAGCAGATTTTCCTTGACGACCACTTGTCTCTTACGATGTGATAAATCAAGGGACTATTAACCTCATTTGGTGAACTTCTACCTCACATGAGCATGACCTTTCACCTCAGTTTGATGTGTTTCCATGAAACTCACAAATGCTAGGCTAGAAAGGAGTGAAATATCCACAAACTTCCCAGAAGGACTGTCTTACCTCCTCATAATAACACCCGACACTTAACTCTCGATTCTGAGACTAAGACCAGTTCCATCTGTCATCGGGGTTCTGGAGGCCTATGTGGTTTCTCAGGCACTACTCCAACAATCCTCAACCATCACTTTCCCTCCCGGGATGCTTGCCTTTGCTGGTCTCTCCATACAGAACTGTCACACTAAGAGACCAAATGCAAGTGCTGCTCTAGGAAGGATAAAGATAATTTTTCCTTTGAAAATGTAAATATCTGAAGACAATTTTTACTGTTCAATTATAATTTGATGATAAACCAAATGAAGGCAAAGGCATGAACCCCGAAGAGAGCTGTGGCACCCAGATAGGGAGTGACTCAGGATCCCACTCTCTGTAGTTGTCTGATTCTCTTACAAAATATTTCTCTGCCTGATACAGTTCTAGTTGGGGAATAATGCAGTTTTGTGACTTTAAGAAAGTGCTAAAATACCAATAATTCGCCTTATCTTATTGTTTATTGTGTTCAGGTTCATTTGAAACTTCCTTTTTCTTTTTTATTTGAGTCAGAACTTGCCAGGCATCTTGACTTCAATAATTTTAGGTCTCAAATAGTTAAGTTACGAGCACAATTCCTACAGCTGTTGGTTATTTTTTATAAAGACTATACTTTATTCATAAACCAGTTGTTCACATAAAATAAAAATGGCTTATGGTTTCTAACACAAGTAAGAGCAATTCAAAAGGGCACGGATAAGAAAAAAAAATACAAAACAGATACCAACCTAGAATAATCTTTCTAAAATAGTGCAAATTAACAAAAAAAAAAGAGTACAAAAATCTTTAAGTAAAAAAATTCACTTTTTAAACCACTTTAGTTATTTCAGTTATTTAAATATGATAGATATTAGAATAGCTAGAAAAGTAAATGCTGTGTATTCTAGATATTTTTGCTTTATCCTCCCCCAAAGAGAAAGCAACTAAAAATACCTTTTGCCGTTTGTCATATGCCATCACACACCAGCATTTCTTACCAATACATACTGTGTATAACTGAAATATTCTTTCTTTCAATATATTTTGCATACTTACATAATGTTTTAATAACCATCTTTTTTACTGAGCAGTAGATAGTAAAGAGGAACAAAAAGATCGTGTGTGTAATCCCCGGCACCTTCCTCATTTTCGTTAGAATTGGCAAACCATCAGCAGTGGTGACATATAAGTGGGAAGCGCTCTGTGTACCGCTTGCTTAGAAGCGCTCGAAATGCAGCGGGATGAAGCAGCCTCACGCATTCATTCCTCCGCCGATTCTGAGAGGGCTCTATTCTCCAGGCACATTTAATTTAACCACTTACTTGCTCCTGTAACATCTCACTTTTTTTTTTTTCACCACTTAGTATGCCAAATAAGACCCTTAAGATATGTTGTTTCAGAAGAACTTGAACTTCACTTGTTTTAAACATTCCTGGGGGGTTCGTAGGAAGAAGGAATTATCCCAACTACTGTACCTCATTGAAACCATCTCTGTCTAGTGCCTCATTTCCCACTGAAACCCGTTTCAAAATCGACCAACATTTTAAATCAAAACAAAGATGGAGAACAGAAGCCTTCGACAAGGAGAGAGCCCTGAAGACCCAGGATCAGAGTTAGTCTGAACCCCCAGTGGAACTTTCGGGATCAACAAGGACACAGAGTCTTTAGAGCACCAGATGCCTTGTCTCCATGGTGATAAGAAATCATCTTAACGGCTCCCTAACTTGCCACCACGTGCCATTTCCTGCCTTATATCATCGGAGCCTTTTGTAACACATAGAAAAAAAGGTTCGTTCACATCCTGAAAGGGGATTGAAGAATGTGCTTCTGTTAAAATAAGCAAACACTGAGATACAAAATATGGATATTAGTAATCGACGCACACATGAACTCTGTCTCTGTCTCTCTCACACACATACCTTTACTACTCACAACTGTCTGGTAAGATAACTGTGCAAAAAGCCAAAATTTTATAGGTGATTTTTTTCCCTTGGAAAACTGTTACCACTTCAGATGAAAACATTTCTCAAACATAGTGCATACTTTGTGTCATGTTAAACATATGGCAAATCGGTCAACTGAATGATAGTGAATGATTTTGGGGGTTCTGGGTCATCTTTATGGATATCAATTATTGAGCTACACTGCTGAGTCATTACAGGGATGTCTCAGAAGCTATCTTGGCTTCTCAAAGTACACTAAATGGTTCCCAGATGTTGAAGTCCCAGTTCTGTTTTCAGCAGTGTATCTGCTCCTTCCTTTGCTACCAGGGAAACCAGGAGTTCTTCTCTCTGCTGCCCGTATCCCCATCAACACATTCACAAGGTGATACATTCAGTCTCTGAGAGGTGGGAACCAGACACAGCACAGCTGTAGAGCATTGCATGAACTAAGAATCTGTGAGTCACGAGTAAGTGTCGGTGTGGTTCTCCAATGTTATCGACGTGAGTTTGTATGCCAGTGCCACTAACAAGCCCACAGCTTGGGACCAGGTCAGCCAGCTCAGCACAGGGGCTACAGGGATATTTCTATCTGGACATAGAGCTAGCAAAGAAAATGAGACATCTGCACAATTGAGAGTATTCTAGGGACACTCAAGGTTTAGGTTCTGCAGCTACACTCTTCCTGTTTCCTTTTCAAATTTTCTACGCAGTATCATCAGAGCAGAAATTAAAACAGTGGCAGTTCTAGCCACCCATTTGCCCAGTTACATGTAGCTGAAGATCTGAGCTACAGAAGGCAGGCATCAGAGACCTCCAGAAGAAAGCATATGGAAGCTGATTCTAGGAAATCCAGAGTGGAAGGGTATGCCATTCACTGGGCCAGCACTCTCCTGAGCTCTGGGAATCCAAACAGGAATGAGACAGCCCCTGTCTCCAGGGGGCTTATGACCTAAAGAGATTTCAGTCTTGGGGTAGGAGACATGGCATCAAGGAGAGAAAACAAAACGGAAGGGAAAACGCTAGAGTGTAATCTAGAAGCCCTGTCTCGCCTGGCTGAAGGTAACTACCAATACCAGGGGGGAAACTGTATTATTACCAAACCTGCCTATATCCTTGCAGATTGCTCCAACATAAATAATTAACTTTCTGTGTTAAAGCCTCCTTTATTAATCTGCTTGTTCAGCCTACTCAGCTAATTTTTTTCTCATCTTTTTTTTTAAGATTTTATTTATTTATTCGACAGAGAGAGACACAGCAAGAGAGGGAGCACAATGGGGGGCGGGTAGGCTTCCTGCCGAACAGGGAGCCAGAGAGCCCGATGTGGGGCTTGATCTCAGGACCCTGGGATCATGACTTGAGCCCAAGGCAGACGCTTAACGCTTTTTTCTCATTCTTTTTTTTTTTAAAGATTTTTTATTTATTGATTGGTTGATTTGACAGGCAGAGATCACAAGTACACAGACAGGCGGGGGGGGGGGGGGGCAGGCTCCCTGCCAAGCAGAGAGCCTGATGCAGGGCCTCAATCCCAGGAACCTGAGATCATGACCTGAGCTGAAGGCAGAGGCTTTAAGCCACTGAGCCCCCCAGGTGCCCCCTTTTTTCTCATTCTTATGAAGAATCAAGTTAAAAGATCTTTTCCTTGGTACGAGGTAGAACAAGCTTACCCACTTGTAAGGATTTCTCATTGTGGGAGAAAGAACTGGGTTTACTCATTTGTTAAGGAAAAAACAAATTGAGCAGAGAGAGAGAGAGAGAGAGAGATAACAAGAAACAGACTCTTAACTACAGAGAATAAACTGATGGTCAGCAGAGGGGAGGTGGTGAGGGGGGGGGGGGTGAAATAGGTGATGGGGACTCCGGAGAGCACCTGTCCTGATGAGCACTGAGTGATGTACAGAATTGTCGGATCACCGCTGTACACCTGAAAATGACATAACACTGCATCTTAACTACTCTAGAATTAAAGTTAGAACTTAACACAACACTAAAAAACAGTAAAAAATAAAAACAAAGGTAACTACAACAACAACTGGGTTTTAGAATCCAGTGGCTCCGAATTCCCAACCTGTCAAAGTCACTTTCCAGCTGTGTGACCTCAGACAAGATATTCAGCCTCTTTAAACTTGGGCTTGTGTATGTAGGAAAGACAGGTGGTGAAGAGCTTCCTCTTTGTTCCAGGGTTGAAGCTCAGATGAATGCGTGGCTGTCGTCTCTCATGTAGTCACGCGTCAAGTGGGATATCTAGAGAAGCAGGCGTGGTGTGTGTTATTTTGCTGTTCTGCTGGGCTCGGTCAGTGGTCCGCCGACCGCGTGAGCACAAAGCTGCCCAGGGTCGTCAGCCTGCCTGCGCCAGACAGGGAAGAGCCCACGGACACAGACATAGTACTGAATTGTTCATGTGCTTGCTGACTTCCGTGAGGCAGCCTCATGTCGCAGGAAAAGCATCCGCGTGGAAACTGCCCGGCTGAGTTTTATACCACAGCCCTGCCGCTTGAAGCTGTCATCACAGGCAAAATATTGCCCAAGCCCCCGCGAGCCAGGATCACGCAACAGGGAACTGGCCGGGTACAGAGGGACTGAACAAGGCCTGTGGAGCAGCTTGCTAAACCCCAGGATGCGGCTGGGGGCAGAGGATGGCCGTACCAACACCGTCCTCGGACATCCTTCCTGCAGGGAACTGGGACTTTGGTGGAAACCTGAGGTCTTCCTCTGCAATCATCATCATGTGATTTGAATAAGAATCGTCCCTGCATATCTGTCAGTATCTAAACATTAGACAGGTATTCTGAAGTTTTCCAAATTAACCATTTCTCACCCTTTGTATCTCATTCAACGCAAGGTCCTTCTGTTCCTACTTCGAAGATGCATCCAGGATGGTACGCTTCCCCATCCCCACTACACACCCTGCTCTGGAGGTCCCAGGCTTTTCTCACTCTGTTTGTACTCCTGCTCCTCTCAGGCCATTCCCCGCTCAGCAGTTGTGGCCGTTCAGCACAGTAGATCGGATAGATCATTCACTGTCCACTGGATCCCACTCGACTGAATTATCCATGGTCGCCTACAATGGCTCAGGCTTTGACCATGTTTCCAAAAGCCACTCACCCCCTCTCCCTTTACCACCACAGTCCAGCCAACCTGTCCTCTTTTTTTTTTTTTTTTTAATATTCTATTTATTTATTTGAGAGAGATCACAAGTAGGCAGAGAGGCAGGCAGAGAGAGAGGGGGAAGCAGGCTCCCCGTGGAGCAGAGAGCCCAACGTGGGGCTCGATCCCAGGACCCTGGGATCATGACCCGAGCCGAAGGTAGAGGCTTTAACCCACTGAGCCACCCAGGTGTTCCCAACCTGTCCTCTTAATCGCTCTACCTGAAGAACCCCGAGCCCATCTCTCTACCTGGCTGACTCCTTCTTACCTTTCTAGCCTCAGTTCCTAAATCAACTTCCCAGCAACGCCAGCCCACACGAACGTCCCCACGTCACTCCTGCTCACAGAGCGTGATTTTATAACATCTACGTGAGGTTGCCTCATGTATGTTTAAGATTGGCATAACATCTCTCTCCTCCAACCAGAACAGCAGAAACTCGATTTGCATTGCTCGGTTTTTCATCTCCATTACTCAGAGCGGTGCCTACTGTGCTATCTGGAAATATTTGTTCAGGAGGTGGGCAGCTGAAATGGTCTATCATTGCTTGTATACAAATGTGTCTCTTAAGTCTGGGTAAAAAGAAAGCAAGCTGAAATACCTTTTTTAAGGTTTCAACATGTAACTGCCTCATGTATAATACATAAAAACCGTATTTTTTCCCCTCTAGGAGCGACTATAATATATTCTTTTACGAAAATGAGCATATTTTAAGATTTTTGCTGTTAATTATTCTTTCATTATGCTTTCTGGCTTTTTCCTGTGCAGCCGGGCTGTTAGCTCTTCAATAGGGACAATACTATTTTCAGGAAGATTTTAAACGTGTATTTGATTTTTCACTTAGTCAGATATATATCTTAGGGGTTTTTTGCTTTTGCAATCTGAACTGAGTTAATAGTAATTAAAAGAACAGATGGTTCTTCTAATAGGATGCCAAATGGTAGCGTAACACAATGAAACTTTTATCAGCTGTGCCTGCCACCTCCAAGTGACAGCCGGCTGTGTAATGAAACTGAGCTTTGTCCCGGGCACTTTCCATACCAGTCTCCAAGAAATAAGAGGAAGATTGAAAGCTAAGTTCTAAGCTAGAAACAAGATGAGCTTCTGAATGAATATCTTAACATTTGAGGGAACTTTGAAAGCTGAATTAGCATTAAGTAAAATCGAAGTGGAAACAGATAAATATATATATATATGCATATATATACACACACACAAATATATATATATGCATATTTATATATGTATATATACATGTGTATATCATAAAATCATATATATCATAAAATCTATGATAGAATTATTGCCTTCTCTTAATTCAGATGTGGAGCAGGATGCAATTGAACTCTTCCTTTGGTTCTGAGGTAGTTCTGTTGTGTGATGTGATGGGTGGACGCCAAGCCATAGTTAGATACAGGTGTGAAGCAGCTACAGAAACATCTTGGACAGGTGAGTGGCCTGATAAAAATGATTGTTCAAAGAAAATTGTGTTGAAAGCTGCATATAAGGGAGAGGAATAGGCCCTCAAGATAAGACTTCTAACCTGGTGTTATGGGTTGAAGTGGTTTCCCACCCCCCAAAATTCAGGAGTTAAGTTCTAACCCCCAAGACCATATTCCAAATACATGGCCTTATTTGGAAATAGGTTCATCACAGGTATAATTAGTTAAGGTGAGGTCATACTGAAGTAGGGTGCACCCGTAATCGAACGTGGTGGTTGTCAGAACAAGTGGAAATTTGGACAGAGACATCTAGGTTTTGGCAGTAATCCTAATCAGAGACAACTATTACATGCTTAGTATGAACATCCTGTGTTTTGGCCCATTTGGTTCTCACAACAACTGCACGGGATGGGTACTGTTATTATTCCCACTTTACAGATGAGAACAGTAAGGAACAGAGATTAAGTGACTTGCCCGTGTTCATACAACTTTTGGTATCCCCACCAGTGTGTTGCCTTGATATCGTGGCTGGGAGCTCACAGCCTGGCTCTGGGCTGTGTCCCTGAGACACAAAGCACAGGAACAGGGATAGTGGAACTTAAGTGACACATCCAGAATAATTTAAGCCAAAGAATAAACAGAACTGGATTGGGAGAAAAGTGTTCCAAGTGCTCAGTCTGAGGGATGGACGGGACGGTGATGGTGCTGACAGGCAAAGAAGCTGGGGAGGGTGTCTGTTTTCATAGGGAAGGCATGCTTCCTTACAGTGTGTGACAAAAGTCGGGCTGGAGACAGAGCTTTGGGGATCAAGCTCTGCATTCCAAGAAGCCCTTGATGTGAACTGATGCCCAGGAACCCCCCAGATCAGGAGTGGAGGAGAAGGGGTAGCAAGACACAGCAAGAAAAAGGAGGGACAGAGACCCAGGAGGGCATGGGATTCTAAAAACCAGGTGGGGAGGTCTTCCAGAAAGGATGGTACAGACATCAGCATTGCATTTCCCTGTCAGCACAAACTAGAATTCACACGTGACCCAAAAGAGTCTCCGTGTCCTCTTCTGTACAGTGGGGAGATATTACCTTCCGGAAAATACTGCAACGTTGAATAAGAACATGTGAGTGCCTGCTAGGAAATCCATTCTAGAATAGTTGTAATCTGCAATAAAATGCAATGATAAAGTATCCCAGTTGGCTAGGTCAATAAAAATATTAAATATCTAGCTACAGACAGCTAGGCATGTCTACGATGAGCTTAAAGATTGCTACAAATCATTACCAAAGGGCAAAATAGTGTAAGCCTTGGGTAAATGAAGAGGCACGAATCCCAGAATTAGACAGCCTGATATTGCAAAAATGTCCACCTTCCACGCATGAAATTAATTGTATTTTGATTGATTTCTGAATGGAATTTATCTAGAACTTGACAAAAGTCAACGTGGATTAAAATGAGATGTGATTTTTCATCCAGGAGATTAGGAAAACATTAAAAATGCAATAATATGTAGTCTTCACAGGGCATGGGGAATGCACACGTACTGTAGGAGCAAAACTTGGGGAAGTCTTGGTTTTTGGTGAGCACTCCAGTGACCTATTTCAAATGTAGGAATTGCATACAGTTCCCTCCAGCTTGACCCTTCAAAGAGTCTGTCCTATGGAAACACTCAAACACATACACACACCAATGCAAGCAGAAGAGGTACACCTCAGCCTGTGCAAACATGAAAAACCATAAACAAACCTAAGTGCCAATCGAGGGGTGAATAATGAACTTCCAGTGTATCTGTACTATGCAGCCCTTTAAAAGACAATAAGATACAACACTCAGTATGCCATGCAATATGTGATGTTGAGTCTTGGAACACTGAAAAAAAATAATAAAATAAAGTAAAATAAAATAATAAAATAAAACAAAATAAGAAATAAAATAAACTAAAATAGACAACAAGGTAAACGTAGGCAGGCTGCATACTACACCTGAAGATTTGTAAGATATCAAGTAAAGTGAGTATAGGACACTTCATAATGTCCTCTATGAAAGGCAATGGATGTGTGCCTGGGCATATAAATTTGTGTACATGAACAGGGAGCAAGGTGTCAGAAGGTACCCACCACAATGTGAGCTGTAGTCACCTCTGAAGTCACCAGCGGACTAGGGCAAGGGATGCGAGAATTACAGGTTTTATTTCATAGTCCTGGGTGATTGAGTATCTTAAAGGAAGACTCTATTAGTGCACTGCTTATGCCGTTGAAATTTATTTTGAAGAAGGTGTCAGTGGTGAGCATATGGATGCAGCAGGCGTAGACCAAACTCATTTGAGCAACACGGCAGAGGGGAAGGAGAGAAATCCAGGGTAATATTTATATTGGGAGTAAATGTGTCAAAAGATGGCCTTTTGTTAAGGTTGGTTTTCAGTCTGATCACACTGATGCCTACCAAAAAGCATAAGGCGGGCTTTCACTATTGACCCTGATCTTTGTAACCATCCCTCTAACAACCCAACCCCAATGTCTCAGCCAGTAGGTAGCGGATCTCCTGATCTCCCAGGCCTACTTTGGTAACACAGGGCCTTACCCCTAATTGTATTCAATCTAGTCTGTTTGCATGTGTAAGTCTGCCTCCCCCAATGTCAGCAACCTCTCCAGGGCAGGTCAATCCCCCTGTTTGCCTTACTTACCTACTGTTTCCCCCCACCTCACACAGTGTTGAATTAAATGCTCATTTGAATACCAATGACCTACTTATTTTGGATTTTTTCCCAAAAATAGGCTCAGTACACAGGGCATCATATTTTCAGGATCTGCTGTGCTTACGAAAGTGTCACCAAGATATTCAAAGGAGTCCTGAAGCACCGGCCTGGACCTTGGCTTGCCTGGAGGAAATCACTTGTTCAAGAAGGATGACGTTACCCCATAAATGGGGCCTGAAGAATAAACTAGGAACCTTGGGCTAGATCTGATAAGTAAGGAGTGATTTGGTGTACATATGTTAAATTCTCTCAGAGCAATCTAAGACATTTTTCTTATGTAAATAAAATTCTCTCAGTGAAATTCTCCTGCAGTTAAATGAGGCTCAATTATACACTACTAATTTCAGCCTGCACACTGCATTCCAACTGTATACCTAATTACCCTATTTAGTCTCTTAATGATCAGATCTTCGTTCTTGAGCAGATAGTGCAGTCTGCCATTAATCTTTCCTCTAGTTAGATTCCAAGTTATTTAAATGAATAAATCCTTGGAAAGAATAGAATTTGATTTTCAAAGGAATTATTTTAAGGATTTTTTTTTCAAGAGCTGAAGAAACTTATAAAATTTAAATTGTATATCTTCATTTATATGATGAACAAAACGGTTTGGGGCTCTGATATCTAGGAACAAATATTTTGGTGGGGGAGAAAATCAAAACAAGTAAATAGACAAAGAAAATAATTACACAATGAGATAAGGGCTCTTAAGGGAATTAAGGCATGGAGGCTGAATCCACATGAATAGAATTGTCATTTAGACAGAGTGGGGGAGGAAGGGTTTCTGTGGAGGGTACTTTTCACAGGAAGCAGGGAATGGGAGAGTAGGGATGAGAAGAAAGAAAAGAAAGCATGTGCCAAGGTCCTGAGGTGGGGAAATGGTGGCACATTCAAGGAGTTGAAATAAAGTAAGTTTTGAAAGTAGAATTGACTGAACATGGATTTGGCCTGGAGGCTAGGGTAAGGTCAATGGCAACTCGTAGGTTTGGGGGAGGGGTGCTGGGCCACTGGAGAGGAAAACATTTGCTGGAAAGGAGAAGCGTTGGGGCATGGCACTGGTTGTCCATGGGTGACTTATTTTGGACTTCTGGGCTTTAACAGATTGTGGGAAAGGTAAGAAAAAGAATGCCATGAGGGCTGCTTTGCCATCTGGAAAGATGCATCAACAGTGTTCCCTGTCCCATGAGATTTCTGACTTTGAGGTAGGAAGAGCATGCATATTTCATGTTGATCGCCTGTTCTAGTTGTGGCTGTGTGATACTGTGCTCATTAAAAAGCAACCTTTTCAGAAAGGAAAAAGAAAGACGAGAAGAACAAAGCACAGTTCTTCGATCCGCAATGCCTGTGCTTATGCGGGCTGACCATGCTATGGACCATGCTGTGGACCCAAGAGGCACGGGAGCCCCTGGGCTTCTTGGTGAAACACAGTGAAAATTAATCATAAAGTTAGTCTGCCTCATGCATATGACATATGGTTATGGGAAAGAATTTAGAAAAATAGGAACCGTTAAGGCTGAAAATAGACACAGCGGCCACTTAATATTACAGGGTAATGGTTCTTCCCATGGAGGGCAGTGACCTATTAATGGGCTGTGAAATCAATTTCATGGATTGTAACTTTGTTTTTTAAAAAATAAAATAGAGTCGATAGGACGAATTGGCGTGCATCACAAATAGGACGGGCAAGTCTCCCGTGAAAGCTTTGTTTGAATTCACAGGAGCCCATACTGGTTGTGCAGGTGTTTGCCTGTGTCTGAGCCATGCATCTCTGTATACGTACGTGCTTACTGGGTCCCTGAAAAATGTCTGTCTCTCTCTGTATTTCTTACGGTGAGCCAAGGAAAAAAGTTGGGAAGAGCACCGTTCAGCGTCTGGCCATCTGGCTGTTCTTTTTTTCACTAGGTTTCCCACCGCCAGGCAAGTCTCATGGTCTTCATCTATTTGGAAGACTTAAAGTCTTCCCTTCACAGGCACAGACTGGCAAGGCTCTAAGGCCGCACATGGGGTGGTCCTTACAGCCACAGTGGCAGATGAAGCCACTGACTTCTTTTCTCGGCTGCATCATTTGAAGGTCTTGGATTACCTCTGTTTCTTGACAGTGCCAGAAGATGTCTACAGGAATTACAGGGAATGTCCTGAGTATTCGTGCAAATCTCCCACACAACCATGGTAGAAATCATGTCAGATACAGCTCCCAGAGACTGGATACCAGATCCTCTTGGTTTCAAGTGGTCTGATCCCATGGGATTGGGTAGAATCTATGCCAGCTTCCACGTCCCTGAGCCTTAGGCTCTGAGAGTAACTCAATTTCCCAAATGGCTTCTCAGCATCTAGCTGACCCTGAAACCCATCACCTGGCAGTGTCTTTCCTAACAAAACATTTCTAATACAGTCATATAGCAATTGTCCACCATATGTGGAGCTGGTAATAGGGTTGAAGGTGACCCCATGGCTAAAGACTAATTTCTAGTTATAGGGAAAGAAAACTCACAATAAATGTATAAGCCCTACAAAGCATGGTGAAACAGTGCCAGTTCAATATACAACCGTGTTGAGGTAAAGAAAGACTGAAAAATAATATGTTCATGATGAATCAGGATGAGACAGGAACCACTGTTGGAACACAGGCTGATGAGATTTACAAAGAAATGGCATGAGAACACTCAGTGAGGAGTTTTTACCCGGCACGCATCATCAGTGCTTCCAAGTCTTCCAAAGGGAAAACCTCTACCCACCAGCTGTGTGCCTCTGTCTTCCTTTTGCTCTGATTCTCAGGATGTTCTCTGAGGACAAATGATCTCTGCTCCTCTCCCAACACTTGTCAATCTCCTTTTTCTTTTTTCTTAATCACAGGAAAAGTAAGCCACTGGCTAAGAGCATTTGGAAGGCAGCTGTATCTGGCCAGAATTTAATATTACTGTTTTGTTTTCACTATATTTATGTTGTTTTTAATTTGAGAATTTTTTATTAAGTTTTATTTTTTAATTCCAGTATAGTTAATGTACAGTGCGGTATTAGCTTTGGGTGTACAATACAGTGATTCATCTCTTCCATAGGACACCTGGTGCTCATCACAGCAGGAGCCCTCCTTCATCCCCATCACCTATTTCCCCCATCCTCCATCCACTGCCCCTCTGGGGACCATCAGTGTGTTCTTTGTAGTTAAGAGTCTGGTTCTTGGTTTGCCTCTTTCTCTTTTTTTCCCTTGGCTCATTTGCTTTGGTTCTTAAATTCCACATGAGTGAAATTTGTCACTATATTTGTATTTTATACACACAAACACACATATACATAACTAGTCATACCACTTAAAGGCAGCAATGCACATACTCCTTAAGATTATATTGCCTTCAGACAATATGTGTCATGTAGACAGATAAATGACAGAGGAGATGATGCGCAGTGACTGCAGAAATCAGAAAGATGGTTCATGAATGACCAAACTTTGGAAGCAGGATGCTTCCAAGGAGAGTGAATTATATACGTTGTTGCTTGGAGAAAAGGAAGGCCAGACAGATCTGGACTCACAGAGGGGCCCGGGCAGGACAAAGCTGGTGACCGGGGAAAGCACCGGACAGTCCGTCCGTGTGTTACACCACTGAGGTCGTGAGCGGTACAGTAGGCTGCTGGGAGGCCCAGGGCTTGGTGCCAGGATAGTGGCAGATGATTTCCAGATTGCAGGTCAAGAGCTAAACCCAAGTGAAGCAGAGGTCAAATTATGGTTGGAGAGGGAGCAGAACTGGGAAGATGTAGATGATGTTGCCAAAGCCAGGCAGCAAGACAGTCGACCGCTGGGGAAGCCACTGGGGCAGCACTGGGCCAGGGCGGAGAGAGACAGAGCAGAGGGCTCAGCATCATGACAAGGGGTCCCCAGTCCACAAGGGGCTTGTGCTTTAGAGGAAGTTTCAGCCTCACAGCGATCTATTTCTTCTGACTTGTCCTGCTCCGATGTCCTCAGTCCCTCATCCTTCTTCCCTTTTTCATGTAATTGAAGAAGTACAAACCGCCCACAGACAGAAAATGTTCACCTGTGTGCCTATCACACGGAATTGACCACTGTTAACATTCTTACGTGCTCTACTTATTTTAATGAAAGAAATGACGCTTTACAGAAAAAGATAAATTCCTCTCTTTGTTCTCTCTCCTCTCCTATCTTTTCCTCCTCAAATGCCATCGTTATCAGGATTTTATTATATATATTCTGTTCCATTTTTATTCCATTGCCCATACCTAGATGCATCCATGAACTGGATATCTATTTTTCTGTATCTTCTTTCTTTTTTCAAATATACATAAACAGCTTACTGTTTACCATGGGAAAACTTGCTTTTTCCACGCAACATTATGTTTTTTAAACTCTCTCCATGTTGATACAGAGTAATCAAACTCATTCTTTTTAATGTAAGTACAGCATCATATTGTCTAAATAGAAGTCATGCTAAGCACCACAAGGGAGCTCAGGGGGGGTCATGTGTCTTTCTGGGTTTTCTTTTCATTGCTGTAGTCTCAGCACCTGGAACAGTGCAACGCGCACGCACACACACACACACACACACACACAGCAGTTGCTCATTAACCCAAAAATGAACGCATCCTTTCATTCCACGACTGATGGGCTTTGGGAGTCCACTATACACAGAGTCTCCTCAGACAAGCTTTACCGAGATGTCGTCCTGACACTGACACGCCTTCCTCCATATGTAACTACTGGGTCGGGGAACTTGTGTTTTCAGTTTTCCTGGCTCCTCTGCCCTGTGACTTCTGAACGGACTGACAACGCGGCCAGAGCACACAATGTTGGTTTTGCAATGCCTCTCCCTCCCCCGTGTACATTTTTAAATTGATAAACCTCGGGGCATCGGGGTGTCTCAGTCAGTTAAGCATCCAACGCTTGGTTTCAGCTCAGGTCATGATCTCAGGGTTGTGACTTAGAGCCCGGTTCCCAGCTCCACACTCAGTGCCGAGTCGGCTTGAGATTCTCTTTCTCCCTCGGCCCCTCCTGGCTGTGTGCTCTCTCTGTGTCTAAAATGAATACATGAGTCTTTTAAAAAGTCAGTAAACCTTTATGGGAAACGAGAGGAGGAATTACTCCAAGTAATGAAATAATCCCAAATACAAAATAAGTGGGAATAATGATTCACAGCCCGGAACAGGCCTCCTCCGGGGACAACGGGGCATGGTTGTCAAGGCCAGGCTCAGGGCCTTCCAGCAAGCAGAGTCCCTTTCTATCCAGGGCTGCCGGCGGCAACAAGGGCTCAGGGTCAGGCCCAGACCGCGGTGCCAGGCCCGCCCTGCCGAGTGCCGCCGCGCATCCCTGCGTAAAGGCTGCGTCACGCTCCATTACACCCGGCACCGCACTAGCCTCCTAGCTCCCACGCGGTGCTTGTACTTCATGTTTCCCCTGGCCACCTCCCCCGCAAATATGAACGAAATAAGGCCTTTGAAAAGAAAGAAACACTTGAGTCGAGCATATTTTCTTTCATTGCCGAAGGACTCCTAACCGGTTCTGTAACCTCCTTGGAACAATTAAAAGGAAAACACACGCACCGTCCTAGGTCTCGGCAAGACTTTCACAGTCTGAGCCCTCAGCTGAAGGCAGCTGTAGAAAGGACAGGGCTCTTCCCGAGTGCTTTGAACATTCCACTCAGGGCGCAGGGACCCGGGTAGCGTGGGGAACCTAGCCCGGCCCTGGAGCTGCCACTTCTTGGAGAGCACTGGCGCCCCTGCTGGCCGGTCTGAGGCCCCACAGGCTCGCCCTGGGGGACGGGACTGAACCCAGTGTGGTGGGAAACACAGCCTGGGAACTGCTCTCACAAACGAAATCACGGGGGCACCTGGGTGGCTCAGTGGGTTAAAGCCTCTGCCTTCGGCTCAGGTCATGATCCCAGGGTCCTGGGATGGAGCCCCGCATTGGGCTCTCTGCTCACCAGAGAGCCTGCTTCCCCCGCTCTCTCTGCCTGCTGCCCTGCCTGCTTGTGATCTGTCAAATAAATAAATAAAATCTTAAAAAAAAAAAAAAAGAAATCCCGGATTCCTGTGGGATCTGCACAACCTTAATACCTCCTCAAAATGGCACGTGGTTCCCACTTTATTGATCTCTAACCAATTCCTGTTCGCTCTTTCTTGGACCCAGAGAGAAACTATGATCAGCAGAATTCGGTTGTAACCATACCCTATCAGATAGATTACTTTTCAGTTTAAAGTGTAAGCAATCATGATTCCCAATTCCACATGTATTTCTTAATTATTACTGTTATTACTTTAGGCTAATCAAGTGAAACAGTGGGAGTGGAGAAGGAGCAAAGAAATCTGTAGCTGGCTGTGATCAATTCATTGTAAACACCACTGCACTCAGACCAGCCTCTTACTTAGTTATTACTTTTAACTGCATTCTTGCTATACAGCCATCTAACGAATTTTCCTTTAAATATTAATTAATTAATTAATTAATTAATAAAATTCCTCCTCGAGTTCCTTTTGGTCATTTATGTCACAAAAACACGGCATATTATTTAGAATCGTATTTTCCTATTTTTCTTTCAAATAATTTAGTATGGTCAACAAGTCAAAAGTGGGTTATAGCAGCATTCATTTCCGGCAACGTAAAACATTAATTATTATGAAATGCTTGCACAGAAGAAACTAGATATGGTGGGTCAACATAGTAAACATCCATTTCAATGAGCATCTGAGCTGTCGGTTAAGGGAAATTCCTTAGGGACCTAGAAGTGAGGAAGAAATTAAACACTATCAAACACTCTAGAGCAAAGATCTCATTGATGCTGTGGGTGTCATGGGACACCTGGTCTCCTAGGAAGCAATGAGGAAAGGAAAGAAAAGGCTTCAGTCCTGCAAGAGATGAGGAAGCCTCTGCAGAAAGTCAAAACCTTCCCCACAGGGCAGACCAGAAGAGAACAATTCTTACCAAACACCCTCCCTTGTCCCTGCCTGGGTTTTGGGTAGGAAACATGTCTGACCACAGCACAAGCCTGGCTCAGCTTTGGGGTTTAGATGTATGCTACCTACAGGGCCTAAGAAACTTTATGCCAGGAAATTAGCATAGAGTGACCCAGTTCCCAAGACCAAGGGACAGAAGCAAAGGTCAATCGTCCCTGGAGCAATAAGCTACCAGGGATGTTTAAGCCCAACACTGAGTTCCCAGTCCAAAATCATGGAACATAGTAAAGAACAACTCACTCTAAGAAAAATCAGAAGAAACAACAGAGACCCCAGATAATGGAATAACTGGGTACAGATTAGTCATTAGTATTTTTTTTTAAAGATTTTATTTATTTATTTGACAGATCACAAGTAGGCAGAGAGGCTTTCTGCCAAGCAGAGAGCCAGATGCGGGGCTTAATCCCAGGAACCTGAGGTCATGACCTGAGCCAAAGGCAGAGGCTTAACTGAACTACCCAGGTGTCCCTCCACCCATGTCTTAACTGGGAGGCATCTACTTCCTATTTGAAAAACCAAACCATGTGCTTTGCTGTTTACAAAGAAATTTTATGGCCATTACTATATTGAATCTCCATAGCAAAACTATGAACATAAAGGCCATTTTAAGACATAGACCCTCATTCTCCATCGATTCCTCAGACTGTGTTCTTTGAAAATAATTGACACAATTCTAAGAAATGTCAACTTTACATTTTGAGAGTTGTGTCCAATCTTACAAAAGCCTATGAGAATGCATTCCGATGCAAATGGGGTATGGTTACATGAATTCATTGCTCAAGGGTAAGCAAGTCTTTCTTTTTCTTTTTTCTTAAATTCCCTACATTTTCTCACCTAGGAATTGCTCACAAATTCTGTGTGGAACACATTCATTTCCTATTGGTTTACATAAACATTTCTCACAGCAAATACGGTGGATGGTGTAAGGATCCTGTACCATTCAGATGCTGGGGGTATACAGCATGGCAAATTTACCTTTTCCTTCAATCTAATTCAACATGTGTTTAATCAAAGCAGGGTAATCCTTTATGAAGGATGAATAAAATCCCTTGCATTTTAAGACAATTTGCTCTCTTCTTGAAAGACAGTACAAGAGGGCTTTTTCCAGCATACATTTTACTCATTTTGATACCTTCTGATAAATTATTCTCTTGTCATGCTGAGAAAACTTCAACTTGTCATTTGAACGAGGATATAATAAAGTCGTTATAAATGTCGAGCACTGAAGCCATCTTTCTTTCATTTTTGGATATTAAATTTTAATTAGAGAACATCCCTTTAAATAACGAGTATTTTATAGAGAGAAATAGCATAAATGAAGGCCATAAAGAAAAAGCTAATGTTTTAAAAACGACAACAGACTGGAGGGTACTACTTTTTCCCCAGCTCATTCTAAAGATACCCGCTGTATGTAACAAACACCACAAAGGATGATACAAAAACAAGGGTGAAGTCCCATCACAGATATTTTAGCATTAATACTTTACAGGCTTATTTACAAAGTTCTTTGTTAAATTCCTCAAATCATCTTAACCATAAGAACCAAGCTGACAGGGATCTTACCTTCGAAACCACAGCCAGCATATTACATTTATATAATGAAATTTTTTAAGGAATAAAATAAAATTATTGATTTTACTTAAAAAAAAACATAGCTAAAGTGCAACAGAAATCTGGATTCAGCTGGCTTAGGTTAACGAAAGGCTTTAACTCTTGTTCTAAAAAGAAAATACACTGTGTTCTAATCACTAGATGGACAAGCACTCTCCAAAAGATCTTCCTCATGTACCCTGGCCAACTGTTGTGTCCGCTCCAATTGCCCCCACACACCTGACCATACACAATGCTCAGTCAGCATGTAGAGGAAAACGTGAGGGCAGAATTTTTGTGAGAATGAGGAAGTGAGAGAGCATCTGTGTAGCTGAGGAGAAGAGATGAAATAAGAGACAATGTACCTTTCAAAGAAGGCAGGTTGACATGAACTTGGGCGTTCACTGCACTGGGGATCACCACCGTGTATTACTGAAAACAAATCCCAATTGTTGCCCCTTCACTGTTGCCCCTTCATAGCCTGACTCTCTCTCCTGCCCTGTGGAAACCTCCTGGGGAGGGGAGCTGCAAGCATATGTGGGATGGTGTCTCAGGTACATTTTGCATAACCACATTTCCTCTGACTTCTCTCACCCGTTTCAAATTCAGACCTTCTCAGGAGGCCTGTGAGCCTAATTTCAATATTCAGTCAAAGCTCAGTTTTTGTTCATTTTTTTCTCTACGGCACAAAAGTAAAGAGCATGGAGTCTATCAGTCATCTGTTAGACAGCAACGAATTTAGGAGGATCTGTAATAGGCAGCCAAGAGGGGAATTGTTCGTTTTCAAACTGACAGGTGCAAAAAGTAGATCTGAATAACCCATGGTGGGAGACTAAAGGTCTTTGACAAGTTGATTGCCGGTGCAACTTGTTTTGTGTCTTGCCTTTGGCTTCCTCTTTCAATATGGCATCTGTATTAGTTTCTTGGGGCAGCCATAACAAAGTCCCACCAACTGGGTACTTTAAACCACACAGATTTCTTCTCTCACATTTCTGGAGACCAGGAGTATGAAATCAAGTTGCCAGCAGGGCCATATTCCCTCAAAGCCTCTAGATTGGAATCCTTCTTTACCTTTTCCAGGTTCTGGTGGCCCCACACACTGCTTCGCTTGTGGCCATATAACTGATCTCTACCACTGTCTTCATGTCACCATGTCCCCTCCGTGCCTGTGTCCAGTTTTCCCTCTTCTTACAAGGACACCAGCCATATTGGATCAAGGGACGTTTTATTCCAGTCTGACGTCTTCTTCACTGGTTGATCTATTGTTAAATATAGTCACATTCTGGGCTACTGGCAGGTGAGGGCTTCAACATATGATTTTGAATTTTGATGCCGTTTCACCCATAATGGCATCTCAAAGAGCTCACCTCTGCCCAACTCGTGTAGAACAAGGTCAAAACAAGAGGGAGCAAACTATAGCCATAGTTCTTTGCAAGGGAGGGTGGGTGGAGAGAGAGTTTCTCCTAAGAGAAGAGCTTTATCATGGAAAGCTATTTCAAAATATACAGCTATTCCTATTAGATGGGTCAAGCTGCATGAAATCACTGTAGTCTTGAACACGCTCCACGGAGCTGTGCACACCCAGGTGGTCTTACCCCAGAATGAGCTCCGATGTGTATTTACTAATTCCAATGAGCTTTAAACAAAACACTGACGCTACAGAAAAAGGTCTATGGGTACATAAACACAAAGCACAGAAATCTTGATGGGCGCTGAATTTTAGACAATGTGCCCACTTCCTCTTTGAGAAAAGAATGCCATAATTCTTCAGATAAATTGCAGGCCAAACTTGCAGAACATCAAAGCACACCTGGCTCAGTCTAATTGAATGAAAGAATGTGCCGCGAGTGATTTCGAAGTACAACTCACAGTCTTCTAATTTTCTTTCTTCCGGGAGGAATACTTAATTTTGTCAGCTTGTGCTGAGCTTTACCCCTCTGTCCAATGCTCATCCTCACCACGGAGTTTTCTCCTAGGCAAGTGTGAGAGTGAGTGCTATGTCAACGCAGGACTTCCAGAATGCATGTTCCTTACGAACAGGTCCATGCCTGCGTCCCCACAGTACCCTGCGGAGCGCGGCACATACTCACTCACTAAATGCTTGCTTACCGCCAGTGTTTAGAGAAGTATCATGCCATTGCTTTTCCTGGAAGTTCCTTATCACAAAAGAATTGAAGAATTGCTACCTCCATAATGTCACTTGGGTGGAGGATGTTACTACAGATCATGTATCCTCGGACTTGGAATGTGGCCTGAGTTTTCTCAGAGGAAAGGAACTGTGGCCAGTCCCTTGCCTCTTCCCCCCTGAGGGGTGGTGAAGGTGCAGAGAAGGGAGCTTGGGCTCCCCCCTATAGTGGGGACTATACATACCAAACAAGGCCCCAGGGTGAGTCCCCACTCCGTCATCACTCCTTCAAAAGTATTTCCTAATTATCCTCTTCTCTATGGCTACTGTGCATACCGTCTTCAAACATGCCATCCTTTGCTCAAATCTCATACTTGAACAGGGAATAAAGAACAGGAATTCCTGATAATGAGTGCCCCGAGTTTCCCAAACATGTGATCCTATTAATCCCCTAATCCTATTGATGCCATAAAGTGCCCATAAGCAGTAAATGGTTATCCACATTTATCAAGACCGTAAAAATTATTTATTATTTATTTAGTCTTCCTGTGCAGGTTCTACATTCAGAGAACTACAATGTAGTGAATAAACTGGCTTCTCAGTCTTGCCCATTTTTGAAAGCCACACTCAAAACCCCCCTCAACATCTAAGAATCGCTCAGGACTCAAGCACACAAAGTCTGGCCCAGAGTGGCAGTCCACGAATATTAGTTACAAGAAAAGTGAAAAATGGAGGGCACATATCGCTTGGAGCACAGGGTGTGGTGCACAAACAATGAATTCTGGTACACTGAAAATAAATTAAAAAAATAAATAAATTTCCCCAAAGAAGTGAGTTGGGCTTTAGACATGAAAAGACATATGTCCAGCCCTGGGGAGTATATATTTTATAGGACAAAACACAAAGAAAATTCTAGTTTTTCAATTTCTACGTTTATCAGCATATATTTAAAAACCAAGGTATATAGAAGTTCATATTTTCATGTTTATGAGATTTTTCAGTTACATTTTTTCTGATTACAAATATAATAGAGACACACTATGAAAAATATGAAAAATAAAGAACAAAATATAAATCCTCCAGAATTCCCAGAGTGGACTAGCTTGCCGCTACAATGACAAGCACTGACTGCTATTAACATTTTTGTTTATTCCTTCTGTGCTTTTTTCTACATGTATATGTATGTAAATTAGGATAATTGAGAGTATATTGTTATTTAACATGTTTCACTTGGTTTATTTTACTCAATATTTTCATCATGCGTGCACTCCATATATATTGTATGAGTGTTGAGAAATGATTTCCTGTCACCAAAAGGTTTGGATACATCATTTTAACGCTGTGTACTAATCCATTGTGTCGATATACAATAATTTAATTAACCTATCCACTCTTGGGTGCTTCTAATATTTTATGGTTATAATTAAAATAAAATAAAATAAAACTCTCCACGTAGATTTTTTTTTTTTAAGAAAAATTTCCTAACTCATTCTTTTTTTTTTCTTCCCTTTAAAGATTCTATTTATTTATTTGACAGAGATCACAAGTAGGCAGAGAGGCAGGCAGAGAGAGAGGAGGAAGCAGGCTCCCCGCCGAGCAGAGAGCCTGACATGGGGCTCCATCCCAGAACCCTGGGATCATGACCTGAGCTGAAGACAGAGGCTTTAACCCACTGAGCCACCCAGGCGCCCCTCCACATAGATCTTTATCTGTATTTCTAATTATTTCCTTAATTAGTTCCTCAAAGTACAGTTTCTGGGGCCAAACCTCTACTTTTTGAAAGAAAGACATTAAATTGATGATGGTTTAGAATAGTTAAGGAGTATTCTTTTTTTTTTTTTAAGGATTATTTATTTATGTATTTATTTGACAGACAGAGATCACAAGTAGGCAGAGAGGCAGGCAGAGAGAGAGGAGGAAGCAGGCTCCCTGCTGAGCAGAGAGCCTGACTGGGGCTCCATCCCAGGACCCTGGGATCATGACCTGAGCCGAAGGCAGAGGCTTAACCCACTGAGCCACCCAGGCGCCCCAGTTAAGGAGTATTCTACAGCCTAGCTGTTGAGTGGTTTAACAGAAGGGCAATATGTAGAGGTCTATCCACAGCAGCAAATCCATACGCTACTTCACTCAGAATATTCTGTTTAGGACTGTGAGGGAGACCAAGGGGGATCGTTCCTGATTTTTAAGTCCCAGGCATTTTGCCTGTTCTTATTCAAACCCCCAGCATTCCTGTGAGTTGAATGAGCTATCTATCATTCAGCAAGGTCATACAACACGGGGACCAAGGTCATATAACCCACGTCTGCCCGACTCTCAGCGCCACACCCTCTCTGCTACGGCAAACCAGATGCCTTCATACAGTTAAAGTGAAAAATTATAGAACATGGACCCACAGCACTCCCACGCCCCTGACAGCACCCTAACCCCTCCCACAGCCTCGGCAACAAAGGTATTTGGGAGGGTGGCTTTTTGATTCCCCAAGTCTCAACCCAAGCAGACAAACTGGAAGGAGGTGGGGATGCACAGCAAGTAATCCAAGCCCTTATCAGGACAGAAATATTTACAGAAGAGAGAGCGCAGAGGACGGCAAAGATACCTATTTCCTAGAGGAGGACAGATTGGGAGAGTCTCTATCTTGTGAATTTTTGAAAAAAAAAATGGATGAATTTCATTCAAAGGACACGGAGAGAAGGATTTTCAACACAAAACTGTGGGACCAAGGGCGCATGTAGGGAGCAAATTTTGCTACTCCAAGCTTTGCTTCTTTGGCATCCTTTCTGATGGCTGCAGACACAAAAGAAGCTCTGAAAACTGAGTAGAAATCACCCTTCCGTAAGAGACATTTACATGTATAAAGTAAATCTCCATGTGTAAAGTGTTTCCCTCCCAGTACTAGGAAGAGAGGAACGCCTAAATCTCTAGAAACTGTTATCAGCGGAGTTGGCGGGGACTTAAATCTGCATAACAACCTTACCCAGCTCAGGGTGCTTTCCTTGGTCACTTCCCATAACTGACCTCTCCACGCCCACAATCTTCTGTCTTTAGTTAAAGACAGAATAGAAGGCAATGGCCTCCGCCATTACAGTGAGTTACTCAGGCTTTCCTGGGTCTCCCAAGTAACCAGGGGGAATGAAAGTCATCAAACTTCTGTTTTATTTTCTCCTGTTACTCTGTCTAATGTCAGTTTGATTCTTCAAGATTCTTGAAGAACTTTGATTCTTGAAGAAACTTGAAGGCTAGAGGGCAATTTTCCCATGCCAGTACACAGGAGTTCACACTTAAGGTTTTTTGTGTGTAACTGGGGAGCAGTAGGAGAGATTAAGATAGAGAGATAGGCAGTCCTAGATAGGAGAGGGGTTTAAAAAATCAGTGAACCCCAGGATCTTTAACACATGTTACTCACTTCCCAAGGGCACTCTAAGGCAAATTTAAGAGAAAGGAAAAATAGAGTTAGATAGCATGCATAAATTAGGAGTGAGAGGTCAAGGGATGATCATTATTACAGGTCATACAACTATACCACATCCAGGTAGCTTAATTTGCCAAAAGACTTGAAAAATTTTATGAAAACTAATTCCAATAAGAAATGGTCATACATTATATTTGAACTTCCTCCTCCCTTTCCTTTCATGGCTAGTTCCAAAAATAATTTGATGTGGCTCCATATTTTTAACTTGAGAAGAGGCTATTCTGGGACATTCCTTTTTATTTTATGCTTATTTTTATTTTAATGGAAAAAAAAATGAAAGCCATTTTTGAAGGCAAGAAATTTCTCTCTTCAAAGGTCAGGCCTATTCTTACTTTCAGATTTTTTTTTTTCTTATCAAAAATTCAGTCTCTTTGGTATCCAGCTTTAAAATGAAGCAAGTTTTCTACCTGGAGACTGTAACATTTGTTCTACATTAGGTTGGAAAGGGTGAGAGCAATTTTTAAGTTCATATTTTAGGATCACTGAAATTAGTGAAGATTGGTTTAATAATATAATTTGGAGACTTCTGGGTAGATGCCATAATTGTCTTTACAAGGAATTTCTCTTTCTTTTTCTTAAATCACAAAACTTAAAAAAAAAAAACAGAAATATTGAGGCCTCGTTATTAGTTTTGTGTTCTCTATAAATTAATGAACACAAAGAAACTGGACAATAAAGCAATTCATAAAAGAATCACTCTGTAAACAAAATCCTATTAAAGATTCTAAATGTTCGTGATTTATTTTATTTTATTTTATTTATCTCACTTATTTTTTGCTCAGGGGCCCTCTTAAGAAATAGATGTGGGGGATATTGGCTTTTGCTGTGTGATTGACTGTGTGTCCTGATCATTTGCCAAGTCTTATTAAAAGTCCCTGGGATCACTCCATACCTTGGCCCTTACACTCCATCAGCCATCAATTCAAAATGTCAAACCTGGTTACCAGGACTCTCTCTGAAGCCCCTTCTAAGCCATTAGTGAGGGAAAGCTGTGTCTTGCTGCCTGCATGATGTAAATGCCCTCATCAAGCCTTCCAACTCAAGGACAACTCATTATGCTTCAGAATAGCATTGACAGCGTTGACCTCCTAAACCAGTAGGGCATTTGCAATTTTAAATTTGAACTTATTAGGGGGATGTTGTTTATTTTTGTCTTCATTTTTCCCACATCTTACCAAAAGACAACTTCAATTCCAATTCTAAATTATATACTTAGTTCACAAAAACAGGTTAAAAGGATGTTTAAACAGCAAATAATAATGGGACAGCATTGCATTGAAAATCACTCATAACAGAGACTACATGAGAGGGATTCTTCACAATTTGCCTACTTTCCAAAACTGTTCTAACCTTGGGAATTAGCTAAATTTAGTTACATCAGATTTAGTGCTCATTACTCCACTATAATAAGGACGATTTCCAAATGCAAGGGTGGCGTTGATTGGTTTTGGTGGTTTCAGTCTAGTGATGAGGGAGATGACGGGTGAAAATACACTGCTTAGGAGCAACTTACATCTGTATCTGTTGGGATGTTCCAGAACTGGGTGCCTACCATCCGTAAAATACCCAACTTGAAATGGCTGCATCTCTTCACATGAACAAAACATGGTGAATGAAGGTCCTTAACTCCTGCTACTACCCCTCACAAGTCCTTTTAGCTCTGCTACTTCTGTAACATCAGTGGCAGCATTAGCAATGCAATATATCTTTATAACAAATTCAGTTTACAGTGATATCACGTACAATGCCTGCTGAGGATGTTTGTGTTCAGCTGGCTGTTACTGAACACACACTTACAAAAATTCCCTGGTGCGGGGCCACAGGCAGCCTACAGAACCCCTGCCCTCTAGGCACTTGCCTACTCTTTGGTGGTCTGCCTCTTTTGTTCAGGTATTTTAAAAAGTGACTCGATTTTAATGGCCCTTCAGTGCATCTGAGAGAAGGGCAAATGGTTATCCTGAAGTTCAAAGTCACCTTAAACGTGACCTTATCCCAAATCCTAACCTTTTTCAGCTGACTCCAAATGACTCCCCAACATACCCTGCACTTTCTTGCCCTAAGCTAAAGCTTTCATTCTCATTACTCATTTCCTTTTCCTAAAAAGTCAGAAGCTACCCATTCCCCTCTTGTGTTTAAATGGGAAATAACTTGTCCCTGGCTGCCAAGCTAAGAAATCCTTACAGCTGGACTTTAGTTAAGCAACATCCACGTGCTATCTGCCATGTTTATTTTGGAATTATGCTTATGTATTAAAATCTGCCCTGTAAGTACGGAGTTTCTCTCAAGAAAAGACAGTGTTTTGTTTTGTTTGGTTTTGCATCTCCCATAGTAAGCACTCACTGCTTGAGGAATGAAGGACTCAGGTGGGAAGCCAAGGATCCCACAGCTGGTTGGTGTTTCCCACAGCTTTAAGGTATGGGGATAGAGAGCTCTGTATTGGAAACTGAGTTTCTTCTGGTTTCTAGACAGAATTAGGGCTCTTGGGAGGACCAGCCCACTTAAACTGGACAGTAAGTGTCGCTAATTCCTTATGTGCCTAGTAGTTGATGAGCATGGCCTTTTATGGTCTTTACATGTCACCATGTTGATAAGAGAATACCTGTTGAAACTCATACATCTAAAGATGTCCTCCCTGAACCTGCCTGGCTTGGACAAACTTCCTGAATCCCAGCATTCCAGAGTCACGTCAACCTGGTTACCTGCCTGGTGATGTGACCTACAAATATATCATCACTTGATGTTTACCTATTCATTCATTTTTATTCAACTAATGCTCATATAAACTTAGTAGTGACAAATATGTTCGAAGTGCATTACCAACACTAACTCACATAAACTTCATGCGGCCCTTAGAAGTATGTGAAATGATTATACCCATTTTTTTGGTTAGAAATGGCAAGTGAAATTAAGTAATGATTTTTTTTTTCTATCTCCAAATTTCTCTGCTCTAGAGAACATATTTCTAAATCTTACATACATGTGTAGTTAATTTTTCCAGTGGGGTTCTACATAGAATCCCAGATAAAAAATAGTTACTAATCTGCTCTGACTGAAGCAGGCATTGTGGGCCAGAGTTGCCCCCATTTCAGAGGCACCTTCCTGTGATACCTCATGGAGCAAGTGTAAGGACCACTCTATAGAGGCTTACAAATTATGGATGACCTCAAGGAGCCTTTGACTACGTGACTTGCTGATTTTTAGTAAGACAGAAAATTTTAAAGTTGTAAAATATTTGTTTTCCTTTAAAAAATGAAACAGTAACCCATTACATGTTAATATAAACATTCTTATAATAAAAATAACCATATTTTCTAAATTTTTCAAAAAAAAGTGGAGACAAGAGTGCACTGTTCCATTTTGTAAGTCTCTGTAAGCCTTTTGTAAGTCTCTGCCTAATAGAAAACTGCAATTCTCATATCTACTTCTGCATTCATTCTCCCATGGTACGTTCGTCTGGTGGAAGTCTATCAGGATGAACCAGCTTCACACGTGTGTAGCTGGAAAAGAAAGGAGTGCTTTCTTAGCTTTCATGGATCACTGTGGATATTCTTTGGTCATATCTGAAAGGTTGGTTGCAATGGTCTTTTCATGTTCTGTTATATTAAAATTCATCATCCAAAGTTCTACCTCAGATTTGAGTGGATCTATTATTGATGCATGAGTTTGGTATCATCATGCATTAGTCATTTATAAGGAGTCATTTATAAATCACTATAAAATGATTTATATATCATTCACCAAATTATGCAGATCTTCTAGATGTTGACACATTTTGATATACAACATCAAAAAATCATATTTATGAATATCATCACTGACCTTAGCAGGAAAGTCTTTCTGAGATCAGAAGACTGTCAAGCACACAGTGGTAGATAAAGGTTTTCAAAATTTTTAATTTTTATTTAAAAGGTCAATTTTTACCACTGAACTAAACCCTGTCGGTTATTTTCCTTGAAGTGACAGGCTCACCTCGGTCCATTTTTAAGAAAACATCTGCTCGATATCTATAGTCTTAATAATCATAGTTTTTCTATTCATTGTCCTTTTCAGTAACAGTAGGGTCCCATTAAAAAGAAAAACGAAACAAAACCTGATAATTCAGCTCACAGCTCAACTGCACTATGCTCTTCCTTGATATATTCATTCCGTTTCCCAAGTACCTCATGGGAACTTCCCATTTCTTCACATAGAGCATTAAGAAGTCAGGTAGGTACTGAAGGATGGAGATTTAATAAAATTAAGGGTTTTATGGCTACATAAGAGATGTTCCCGTGAATGGGTGGCAGTGAAGAATACAGCACGATACCTGCACAAAAGGAGTGTGACCGGGGGCCAGGTCTTGGTTTGTGCTAAGACACCAGCAGGTTACCTTCACTGCAAATACCAAAGTAGTGAAGCAGTCAAAGAACATGTTGGCATTTTAGAGAAAACACTTGGGACATTGCAGGTCCCTACAAGAGTCTTGGAGACCCTCGGGGTCTAGGACTACATACTGAGAATGGTTGTTCTTGGGCATCAGGATTCAAAGTTTGTTATGGGATCACATCATATTAGATGACATAAGAGCAGACAGAATGGCTCCATCAAGGTCACGTGCAGAGAGCAAAATCCAGCACTCCCAAGACCCGCCCTATCTCCATCTCTGGTGACCTACCAAAAGCCAGTCTTGCTAGCTCTCCCACTTCTGTCTACAGAGGCCATCCAGCCTTGCTGGCAGGCTTTTACACAGAGCACAACGGTGCTGGAAAAGAATCAACTGTTTCACCTTTTTTAAACTCCCCGTGTGGGTGACAGGACGCCATTATAACATCTCAGTGGTCATGTGAGTTTTATTCTTTCTAGGACAGATGGCATTTGGCTCCTAAAAAGTAGTTTTAGCTATCTTGGATTATTATAAAAAGTCTCTGCTTGGAGAAAAAGAAAATGTCTGGAGAGTTTAAAAATGAAATAATTTCTAAATGGAGAAAAGATGATTTTTCCCAAGAGAGTGAAACATCTGTGTATTTCCAAAGCATACTGGTTTCCTTTACCTGAGGTTATGCAACTATGACTCCCTGAAGGCAACCAAGATAAATAATGGAACTACCTCAACATTAGCATCAGATCTGTCCATTCGTGTTTAATAACTATTTCTTAAGGGGAAAGCTCTAAGTTCCATTAACTATACATGTACTTGAGTGTTAATTTTAGGAAAACAGGTCCTTACTGTATTCATCTTCCTTCTTACCTTCTGAAGTACAAAAGTGTAAGGCTTGATTTTAATGAAATGCTAAACCTCAGAGCAACCTAGTAGCAAGTAATAAATCATCTCTTCACATCACCTGAGAGCATTAAGTTGAAGAAAAGATGAATTAACAAATTTGAGAAAATTTGGAGAATATATTATGCCTCTGTCTTGCCATCATAGTCCTTCCCTATCATGGCCCATTTAATTATCTGTCCATCTCCTCCACCCGCTGCTGAAAAGAGGCACTTCCTATAATGGGCCCACCACTGTATCAGGTCCATCAAGCTCACACCTGACATGTGCTGTATAGATATGTACTCAACAAAGTGCTCAGTGATGCACAATCATCAGAATGGACACAATTATATGTCTGTGTATATGAAATGGTATTTAGAAATCCCCATTATATATTAGCCATGATCCTTTAAAATACCAAAAAGGAAAATGTATCAATACACCAACATGCTCTGAAAATGCACATTCAGGTATTAACATAAAACTATAGTAACTTTTAAAGTATAAGTGGTTAGTAAACCTATTTTCCAAAGAACAAATTAAAGACAATGCTCACTGGAATTTTTACTGGCATTTGATATCTTAAAAATCAGATCTGTAGTTTACCAAACTATGCCCTATACCATCCTGTTCTTACATGGATGGTTTGCTAGTCTGACATTAATACAGTGGTGGCTGTTGATAGAAGAGGTTTGCCTCCGACAGACAGCAGGGAGGCCTTCCAGGTATGATCTGCCTTCCAGTGACATCCACCTCGTGCTGTGACACCAGTATCATTCTTATCAATGCACACACACACACACAGAGCATATGCGCATGTACTTCTACTCCTAGCAGGATCCCGGGTGTTGTCATCACAAGGCCAATCACAAATCAGGCAGAATGCACTCGAGCCCATAATACTGATAGGGGACCCTAGGTGTGAAAGCTGATAAGCATCATAGGCTCTTTACCAAAGCTTGAGAAGTGGATGTTTTCTTAAATATTTCTCAAGGGAACAGCAGTTACAGTCTTAAATACACAGGAAATTTGACGAATAAAATATTTTAGAAAATAATATGAAATGCAGGCATTTCTGTTTTATAACATTAACCATCATCATCATCTTCATGATGGCTACAATTTATTGAACTATCAGAAAAACGTTGTGCCAGGTTATGTGCATAGATAATCTAATTTAATTCCCCACTCTCTAGGTTTATTCAGGCTGCTGTAGCCAAAATATCATACACTGGCTGGCTTATAAGCAACACCAATCTATTTCTCACAGTTCTGGAGGCTGGAAGTCCAAGGTCAAGACATCTACAGACTCAGTGTCTGGTGAGGGCCTGCTTCCTGGTTCACAGACCACCATCTTCTCACCGTTGTCCTCACGTAGCAGAGGCACAAGGGAACTCCCCGGAGTTTCTTTTCTAAGAATACTGATCCCATTCCTGAGGGCTCCTCATGACCCAATCATCTAAAGGCCCCACCTCTGAAGACTATTACACTGGGGATTAGGTTCTAACATATGAATATGGGGGTCCAGAAACACTTGGTGTACAAAATCTCATAAACATAAAGTGAAAAAGCTCTGAGATGGATGTGTTTCTCATGTTGATTCCCTCTTACTCAGACTTCTATCTTACAACTTTCTTGTCTTCTGTGAGTACTACTTCACTGCCCATCACTTGACAACTGTCTCACTGAGGGTTCATTTCAAAGAGATCCATCTGTGACATATACAAAATCCTGCTGCAGAACGTTTTACATTTGCAGAATGTTCTGGGAAATGTACGCAAATAGCAAAAGAATAAGGATTTAGACACAATACCCACCTTAATCTTATAGATTCTGTGAACAAAGGGAAGGTTGAAAATTTGTTCAATCAAAGGCTTTAGAGGAAGTTTGTGACATTGGGTAAAATTTCACAAATAAGCACCTCAGAAGCAGTCTCTTGACAAGAGACCATTGTGTGTTCACGTGGCCTCCTAGGACTGGAGGCCAAAGGTTGAGCACAAGGCTGAGAGTGTTTCCTTGGAAACAAGATGCTTCTTCAATACAGCAGAGGCCCCTTTGGACGTCACATGTTTTCCAAGTGCCTGCTGTGTCTAGAAATCTGCTCTATGAATTGCATTTCATTTAGACAAATAAACGGGAAGAATTCAACTTTTAGATATTCTCTTTAGAAAGTTCTAACATTGTTTAACCTCCATTCAACAAATAGTATCCCTCATCTACCAGGCTCTGCGCCAGCAGCTGGGAATAGCATGAGCAGAGGAGGGTGTGGTCTCTTCTTGACTGGAGGTTATCATGTTATGACTGTCTAGGAAAGGCTCTTCAGCTAGTACTCTTGACATCATCTGCTTTGGATTCATTTCCATTTTGATTCAATGAATGAGTCCTCTTTCCTAGAATGACTGATATTTATGAGATCTGCAGGCATACCCAGCACATATCATCATGCTTATTTTATATAGCAGAATAAAATCATTGAAGCAATTCTATTTCAGCCCCAACTGTCACTTCGATCAAGAGGAGCCTTCTAAGAACCTTCTGAGTCATAGGAGACAAACCTCACTCTATGCAATATGGGGAAAACAGAACAAAATCTTAGCTGTGTTTAAAACATTATTTTTCATTCATGTCTTAGAATATTAGACATGAGATCTAGGATATTTGAAAAATTATCTAATCTGGGGACCATAAGGATTTTAATTTATTTCCATGCAAAATACATATTATTTAAGTACAGTCATTTATTTTCATCCAGTGAACAGGTAGGTCCTATATAAAGGGTGTCGTGCCAACTTTGGGAGAGTCAAAGGAGCATAGGACACAGCCCACGGCCCCCAGGAACTGAGTCTAGTGGAGGAGACAGTCAAGGAAAAAGGCAATTCTTTGACCGAGTGATACTGATATTCTGGGGGCACTGAGCACAAGGAACACTGGGAAAATGTAACAGGAGCGCTTTGCCAATCTAAGTGGGACTAGAGAAGCTATATGATCATCTTATCCTTCTGAGACCACACGTGTATAATAGTTATGTTTAAATTTAGAAGTTGTGCTATTTATTGTGACCTAGAATTATAATCGCTGGTGCAGTCTTGGGACAAGCCTTAGTGATACACATTTAAAATGGTCCCCAATAAATCAGGCTTCTGTGTCAAAACTCTGTGATGTGACTTTGATTTGAATCCCAGATTCAAGGGAGAAGTCTATGCCTCCCGCCCTCTGAATCTGGGATGGTCTTATAACTTGCTTTGACCAAAAGAGTGCCACATAGGTGACATCATGTGAGTTTCGAAGCCATCCAATTAGAGGTCTTACAGCTTTCTCTTTGGTCCAGGTAGAGTCACAGCCATATGAAAGAGTCCAAGCTACCTTGATGGAAAGAGGCAATATGGAATGGGGAATCCTGTAGGACAAGCCACTCCATATAAACAGAAAGGTCACTTGAGTCATGTAAGCTAAGGCTTACTTAGGCAGGTGGGAAGTCTTCCTTTGACACCTCAGCCTGACTTCAGCAGATACCATGAGGAGCAGAGACATGTGCCCACCTCAGCTTCTTGTCCCAAGGAATCATGAGCCATAGAGTAATGTTTATCGAGGGCACTAAGTTTCAGAGTGATGCCCTTCTGTACAGGAACCAGATCCAAATGAACCACTTAACAGTACAATACTGTCTTTCAAGGACCCTATTCAAGGGACCCAGTTCCTTACAAGGCTCTTTGACTACTTGGTGGGTTTCTGTCCACTGAGTTATTAACCACAGAGACACAAGATGTTGCACATCATGCCTGGCAGTAGGCTTCCATTGCTACTAAAGGATATGGAAGATTTTGAGCCGTAGGCAATTTGACCCTTTGACTATCCAACCTGAGAGTAATGAATAGTAAAAAAAAAGTAAAGAAATGTTAATAAGGAATAAGGAATATATTAAATGAGAGAAAAAATAAAGAACACTAAACCTGGACTCTAGGCTAAGGCTGGCAATTCTCATAAGTGGTGTCGCTGAGGACAAAGAAAGAATGGTCCATACTAGGCAGGTGGATGGTTGACTTTAAGGTCACTTAGCAAGAGGGATTGGAGTCAGAAGTAAAAGAAGTGATAAAATTGGAATGGCTGGGTTTCAGAGATTGCAAAGTATTTACAAATCATATGAAGGAAAATGTTAGACATGCAATATTTAACAGAAAAAGCTCTGGGACTCAGAGTGAAGGAGGACAGAAGGTCACCGCTGGGCCTCACATCCAATTTTGAAGACACATAAAATGAGGGACACTGGCCATCGGAACACTGAATATTTTCCTGTTCTGACATAACAGCAGACATTCCACAGTCTTAAGCTGGTATTAGCTCTGGCTGGACATTTCCTTTACCTAAAGATTCAGCGAAATAATTTATGAAAACGGATATTTAGTCGGCTTTGTTTTTGCTCATCGGTTTCCTCTGTGTTTTCCTTTCCCGAGTCTATTTATTCACGCGGGAAGGTTTGTACGGGATCCACTCTGTAGCACATGCAGAGTGAGGGCCAACAGCCGCACTCACTCCTGCATCTAGCACAGTAAGCCCAGTGCCCTGTGATGTCACTCATCATCTTCAATGACATTCCTAGTGTGAGGCTGGTGCCATTTTGATTAATGAGGTATTGGTTCTCTATCAGGTAGCAATTTAAAGTAGCCCATTCTCTGCGACTTATGAATGGGATTTGAATATTACCTTCTGACTTGTCTAGGTGTTTAGGTGATTTGTGACTTTTATTTTCACTGAGAAGTCACTTAATATTTCTTTGATTAGCAATGTGATAGCCCAATATCAATACTTCAATGTAGATTTAAATATTACTTCCAGGTATCCATTCATATAAAAGTTTTAGAGTGAATGCTGATAGTACTTTCAGTTCTTGGATATTGAGAACTTTAGCATTAAGAAATTATTTGGATGGGCATGTGGATAGCTCAGGCAGTTAAGGATCTGCCCTCTACTCAGGTCATGATTCCAGGGTCTTGGGATTGAGTGCCATGTTGGGGTCCCTGCTCATTGGGGAGTCTGCTTCTCCCTCTACCTTTCCCTACTGTTTGTGCCTTCTTTCTCCCTCAAATAAATAAATAAAATATTTTTTAAAGTTATTTGGACTTTCTAAGTGTTAAATTGTATAATAATCACTTATACATTCAGCCATGACAGAGTAACAAGGTCCATATTTACCCTCTTGTCTTAAAAACCTGTGAAAAGGACAAGATCTATTAAGCAATGGTTTACAGTGCTGAAAGGCAGACACCACAGCCAGGGAGTCCCAGGAGAAGGAACTGGTTTCTATGACATGGTTTCTATGACTGCCCTCACCTCCTGCCTGAAGAGAGGTCCCTGATCACAATGCATGACCTGATGGGCTCTCCCCTGGGTTGCAAGCATGTAGTCCCCAGCTTGAGGAGACCAAGACAGCTAGGAATTACAGGCAAAAACACCAGAGGAGAAACCTGTAGTGCAAGTACCTGACAAATAGTTTTTCTGATTACCACAGAAGTGCCTGACATTGAGCTTTTGATTGCCAAGTGTCCACATCAAAGAAACCCCTATTGAATAATCATGTTACCTGCTACACAACTAAAGAGCCAGGCTGCCCCACCCACAAAGTTCTCCTTTTAGAAAGCTGTGGCTGACCTAGATAGCTGGCCTCAAGTGGACCAGACCTGTTTTTCACTTATTGTGCTTTAATTCCTGCTCTTATATGTTGAATTTTTTAAATGAATGCCCCAAATCCTAGGCACCCTATCCTCAACCCCAATAAAGGCTGAACCCCAAGACTCTGTTTTCTCTCTTTCTTTCTCTGTCACCCTAAGGTCTTGCTGTGTGGCCCTGGGCATGCGGTGTACCCTCCAGGATTCATGAATAATAAACCCTGTTCTTTAAAGTCCTCTGATGGTTGTTACTGAGGGGTACCTTGGAGTCATAAGAACCCCAAGAGCCAGTCCAGCCACAGCACTGGCTCTGGCTACGGAAATGTCTGTGGAAACTCACAAGTATGGGTACAAGTGAGTAGTCCTGGCATTTACAGTTCATAGCATCACTATATCAGATCTAGACTGAAATCATGCAGAGAAGACTTATAAGTCAAGGTTTAATGAGAGCATAATGATGCCATGTAACTCAACTGCATCCCAGAAAAAAGCCAAGTGATATTGAAAGAGAACTTAAGTAACTAAACATAAAATTTTAAATGTCTGGCATCCAATAAAAATTTAATGAACATGCCAAAAGCAGGAATATTAACAGCCCAAGAATAGAGTAGATGAAGAAATTAAGATAATTATAAATGTACACCATTTATTCAGGAAGGTAGATGAAAGGAAAGCAGTGATATAATTGAGACCCAAGTGAAACTTTAGGAAATAAGAAATACAATATTTGAAATAAAACATGATCACTGGATGGGATTAAGAATGCATTGGACGGGGCACCTGGGTGGCTCAATGGGTTAAGGCCTCTGCCTTCAGCTCAGGTCATGATCTCAGGTCCTGGGATCGAGCCCTGCATCAGGCTCTCTGCTTGGCAGGGAGCCTGCTTCCTCCTCCTCTCTCTCTCTGCCTGCCTCTCTGCCTACTTGTGATACCACTCTCTGTCAAATAAATAAAATCTTAAAAAAAAATAGAATGCATTGGACAATGCCAAATAAACCATAAAAGAATTTGAAAACATAGCAGTAGAAAC